>JANHAO010029055.1:0-10457 GCA_026873985.1 Saraca asoca
TGATCTTTCTATCTCTTTGCTATTTTTAATTGATTTAGGCAATTCTAAACTGTAATCTCCTGGTAAGTTGAACAAAGATCTCTGTAGGATTCGACCCATATTCGTTGGTCTCTACTACAGCTACACCATGCGCTTGCAAAAAATATTCACATCAGTGTGCTCGAGTGGGAGATGAGGTGATTAAGTGCACTTGCAGGCGTAGTGTTTTCATGCCAGGTGTGCCCGAGATGAGATGAGCTTATGAGGCTTAGTGCATTATGTTAAGTGTGCTTGAGCTAGAGATGGAATAAGCTCGTGAGACTTAGCGTATCATGCCAGGTGTGCCTTAGATTAGGTGCACCTACAGGCTTAACATTTTTAAGCCAGGTGTGTCGAGATAAGATGAGCTCATGAGGCTTAGCGTATCACGCCAAGTATGCTTGAGCTGGAGATGAGACAATTAGGTGCATAGTGGGCTTAATGTTTTCACGCCAGGTGTGCCCAAGATGAGATGAGGTCGTAAGGCTTAGTGCATCATGTCAAGTGTGCCTGAGCTGGAGATAAGCCGATTAGGTGAGCCTGCGGGCTTAGCATTTTTGCACTAGGTGTGCCTGAGATGAGATGAGCTCATGAGGCTTAGTGCATCGTGCCAGGTGTGCTCAAGCTGGAGATAAGGGGATTAGGTGTGCTTGTGGGCTTAGTGTTTTCATGCTAGGTGTGCTTGAGATGAGATGAGCTCGTGAGGCTTAGCACATCATGCCAGGTGTGCCCGAACTGGAGATGAGGCGATTAGGTGTGCCTACAAGCTTAGCATTTTTGTACTAGGTGTGCCCGAGATGAGATGAACTCATGAGGCTTAGTGGATCGTGCCAGGTGTGCCTGAGTTAGAGATGAGGTGATTAGGTGCACCTACGGGCTTAGCATTTTTGCGCCAGGTGTGCCTGAGATGAGATGAGCTTGTGAGGCCTAGCACATCGCACCAGGTGTGCTTGAAGTGGAGATAAGGCAATTTGGCATGCCTGTGGGTGTAGCGTTTTCATGCTAGGTGTGCTTGAGTTGGGATGGAAATGAAAGCTGTGAATTCATTATATCGTGGGGGAGCAGTGAGTAATATATTGCCAGAGAACTAGGGTTGAAGTTCATTTATTTGTAATCTTACGATCTGGTGGGTATCTTGACATGTTTGTTTCACATGTGTCTTTTCGATTTTCATGGATAGTGCAATGATTATTGTCTCCAGTGGTTGTGTTTTGGTTTTAAATGCTAATGTGTGCTAATCTATCAGATCATGGGTTATCTGGAGAGTTTTTGGATCTGTTGGTAGGCCTATTCACAATAAAAAACAAGGGAGACTTTTCCTCTTTTTTCATCCATCATTTGAAATCTGTTAATCCTAGACCTTTCCTCTCCATCTTTTTGCAGAATTTGCAACCGTTCACTGCTCTCTACCGATTTCGGCCTCATTTCAATTTCTTCAGTTCCATCGTGCTTAGTTCAGGTAATTAGGCTACCATTTCCATCTATGCTTCAGACTTCCTCTTTTCTTGACAAGGTAAATTTCTATCCTTGGCCTCATGTTTCTAGATTTCAATTTCGAGGCCCTTATGGGTGTGTTTGTAATTGATGGAAAACTAGAGTGTGGGCTGCATCTTATCTATCTGTCAGTAGGTCTTTAGTGTTTCTAGTGGTGGCGGAGTTTTCAACTGGTTTTTTGTGTTTCTTAGCTTCGTAGCCAAAATCTCATTCACGTCTTTGGGTCTAGGTGACTTAGGGCAGCAGCCAGCTTTCTTTAGGTTGGACTGCTTTTAGGCTAGTGATCAATCTTTGTTTAATGGTCTGATTATTCACTTTTTCTTTTTTACTTGTGTAGATGTCTCAGCCCCATAGACGCCGCCACCACCTAACAGTGAGGAAACTATGTTCGAAGGAAGCAATGGAACACTTTATGCTGCTAGGGGTGTGACCTCCCAGAGTGGGGAGGTTGCTAGTGGGTTTGCTACTTGCCTCAAGCCAGAGGGGGTCGAAGGTAATTCTCCCTTCAAGCATTATCCTTCTAGTGTCAAATTTAAAGAATTGGGGGAGATCACTGAGGCATACTTCTTCCCAAAATGTTGCCATGTTATGGTGCCATCTCATAGTGACCACGCTGCTCATCCTCCTGCATAGTTTACTGCTATAAGCATTCATCACCTTCATGCAAGTTTTAGGTCTCCGGTCCCCTTATATATAATCGATTTTTTGAACAAGTTGAAGCTCACCTCTACTCAGTTAACCCGCAATGCGTACTCCACATTGACTTCTTTAGCATTGGTCCATCTTGAAAATAGTCTCCCTCCTCCTAATGCTAGAGTTCTCTGCTATCTGTATAGCATCAAGACCGCTAGACAGTGGGAAGGGGTTTATTATCTTTCATCGTATCCTTCTAAGTATAAGAGGGTGTTACCTCATAAGGATGCTAGAGGAAAATCCAGTGTGGGTCCTTGTAAGACTCATTGGTTTCATGTTTCTTGCCTATTCTTACGTCACCTTCAAAATTTCTTATTTGTTTCAAGTCCAGGTGAGTGTACTAGGAGAACACAAGCTTTTGCTATTTTTTATTTTGCTTTGAATCTAACCTTTGCTATGTTCTTTGTAGATGGAGCAAGAAAGGAGAGGCCAGAGTTGAGCCTGGGGGAGATTGAGATGCTAGACAAGTTTGCTATCTATGACGATCTGCGGAATGACTCAAAGTCTGATGAGGAGCTCTTGTGAGCTCATGTACTTTCCCCTGCTCTTGGTGCTGAGCTTCATGACCGCTCGCAAGACATTGATGGTCGTGGGACAAAGGAAGTTCCCCCTGCTGATTTCAACGAACAAGTTGACATAGGGAGAGTCGACTTGATCCTACCTCCTACAAGGTTGAGGTGAACTTCTATTCCAGCCACTCATGTTGATCGTTCTTCTTCCTTTGCAACTACTCCAACTCTTGCTCAAACTGGTCAAGCTTCTTCCTCTATGACTGTCTCAGCTTTAGCTCAAGCTGGTGATCCTTTCACCCTTATGATCACAGAGGAGACCCTGCTTACCCTAACCCTCATTACTCAATTGAGACCAACTGAGGTCAATAGAACAAGACTAAGGCCTCTGGGCTATGGAGAGGGAGCTCTAACTGGGCCTCTTTCTGGGAGGCAAAGAATTAATAAAGGGAAAGAGATCATTACTGGTCCGACAACAGGGGCTGAGGATGCCCCGGAGTTGCAGATTGAAGGTCTAGTAACCAAGACTTTAGCTCTTTATAGTGTTGTCAACAAAAATGTAGGCCAGATCTTAGGGGCTCAAATAGAATCCCTGGATGATGATAAGTTTCAAGGGAGTTCTCTGGCAGTGATATTAACTAACCACTGTCTAATGGTCAGTATCATTCTTTTCTTATTTTTCCATAATCCTTTGTTTATGTTCTGGCTTTTCATTGTTCTTTTCGGGGGGTGCTGGAAGCAATAAAGCTAAGAAATGAGAGCTTAATCTGGGAAGAGGAGCAAGATTAGCTCAAGGTCAGCCTAGCAACAATGACCAAAGAGGCAGTTGAACTAAAGAAAAAGCTAAAGGATAAGACAGATGATTTGGCTTCGAGGCTACGCAGGGCTCATAATGAGCTTCAATAGGGGAAGGAAGACTTGGTAGCACTAGTACAAGGGGTAGAAAGCTTCCAAAGGCAATCTGAAGCTACTCAAGAAAGGGTAACTCGTGCTAAGGATAAAGCACAGTGAGCTGAGGAAATGGTCAGACAAGCTAAAGAGGTTGCCAAGCGAGTTGAGGAAAGGGCCACATGGGCTGAGGAGGAGATTGTCAAGGTGAGAAAGGAAACTTCTGTCTTGATTGATTAGGCCAGGGAGGCTGTGATCTCTAAAACCATCGACGACTTTATGTATACTCTATGGCAAAAACACCTGACTTTGATTTTTCATTCTTTGGTAGGGAGATCGAAGCAATTATTTAGGGCTTTATCGAGGGCACAGAGGCAACCTCTCCTCCAGGCACTGAGGTTGTTAGTGATCCTCCCATTCAGAGAATAGAGTAGGTTGAAGGCACTCCAGCAACACAAGAAGCAGCTGAAGAGAGGCCCGGAGAGTAAGTGACAAAAGACCTACCTGTGGCTGTCATGAACTCCTCCACTCCACAAGATCTTTCTTGTCCTCCAACTCCGTTGCTTTTGGAACTTCTATAACTTTGTTTTGTATTTTCTCAATTTGATTTCATAATTTGTATAATCGAAACACCTTTATTTTGAATTTTGTGATCTATCATACATTTTATCATTTTGTTAGCTATTCCGCAGGTAGGCTGCATAGACTCGAATGGGTCATATTAAGTTGTAGCATGTGAGGTTCTAGCATTTTCACTTCATGGGGCAATTGGACAAGTTATCCTTATAGAGCACAGTTTTTCTTTAAATAGCATTAACCACCAATGAAATACATGAAGGGGCATGCTAAACATAATATAAAAAAATAAAGGAATTCCTTGATCTTTATTTAATTCAAGACTTTAAAGAATATTACAAGTTTATGGGGCTAAATTTGTCTTTATTGATAGTATGGCTAGAGGTGTTCGGCATTCCATGCTCGGGGGAACTCAACTCTTTTGGCGTTAGCTAGGTGATATCTCCCACTTTTCAATTTCTCATTTTTTACATATGGGCCTTCCTAATTGGGACCCAATGTTCCTTCACTAGGATTGTGACCTCCTGGCAAAATGAGGTGTAGGATGAGATTGCTTGCTTTGAAGCTCTGAGCTCGAACCCTTCGATTAAAATGCCTCGTGACCCATTGTTGGTAGGTCATGACCCTGAGATGAGCAACATCTCTTATTTCTTCAACAAGATTGAGGTTTGTAGCAAGCAGCTGGTTATTCTCCTCTAGATTGAAAGTAGCTCTCTGGTATGAAGTTACTTCAAACTCTACCGATATCATGGCTTCAGGTCTATAAACCATTGATAAAGAGGTTTCTCCCATGGTGCTACAAGCCATAGTTTGATAAGCCCATGGCACCTTTAGTAACTCATCTACCCATGCCCCTTTTAGGGCTTCCAATTTCTTCTTCAGAATTTGCTTAATGATCTTGTTCACTGCCTCAACCTATCTATTAGTTTGAGGGTGGTCTACTAGTGAAAAAGTCTTCAAAATCTCAAGGCCATTGCAAAACTCGATGAACTGCTCATTGGTAAATTAGGTCCCTTTATCAGTTTCTATTTATTGAGGGACACCGAACCAACAAATAATGTTGTTCCAAATGAATTTCTCAATTTGAGTGCATTGGGCCAGTTTTTTTGCTTCTACCCATTTGGTAAAATAATCTACAGCTACCACTGCATACTTGTAGTTTTTGTGACCTGTGGGGAGAGGTCCTTTCAAGTCAATCCCCCACATTGCAAAGGGCTAAGGGCTGATCATTTGTTAGAGGCAGGCTAGAGGAGCTCAAGGAATTTTGGCAAATCTTTGGCACTTATCACACCATTTGATGAGGTTAATCACATCCCATTTCATGATCGGCCAGAAGAAACCTTGTCAGAGAACCTTTTGAGCCAGTGATAGCCCTCCAGCGTGGTTTCTACGGTGTTCAACATGAATTTCCTCTAAGATAAGGTCATAGTTGTGGATATCAATGTAGTTGAGAAGTGGAGCTGAGAAGACCCTTCTATAAAGCGTGTCATCGATGATGTAGTATCAAGCCGTTTAGGACTGTATGTAGTGTGCTTCTATTTTGTCTTTTAGGAGTTCACCATCCTATAAGTACTTCAAAACAGGACTCATCCTTGAGTTATGTGCCACAACGACTATCGTTACAACATCTTTCTGTTTGATGCTCGAAAATGGAAGAGTCTCTACTGGTATTGCACCCGAGAAATCTATGTCCCTTGCCATGGCCAAGCAGACTAATGCATCTGCATGCATGATTCAAGCTTGAGAGATTTGACTGATCTCATATCTTTAAAATTTGCTTAGTAGCTCCCAAGCTTTTTATAGGTAGACAACCATTTTTGGTCCCTTTTCCTGATATTCCCCTTTTATGTGGTAAACAACTAATTAAGAATCATTGAAGATTTTCAGATTTTCTATTTGTAGCTCCTTCGCCAAATGGAGTCCTGCGAGCATTGCTTTATATTTTGCCTTATTATTGGTAGCTTGAAATTCAAACCTTAAGGCTCAGAGGATTTTGTGCCCTTCTGGGTTGATTAAATGGATCCTTGCTCTTGCCTTCTGCTCACATGAGGACCTATCTATATAAAGCTCTCACCATGGTCCTTTTGAGATTTTCACCTCTTCTTCGACAGGTCCAGCGAATTCTGCTATAAAGTCAGCTAGGGCTTTTCCCTTAATTGTCAACCTTGATGTAATGGATGTCAAATTGGGTAAGTTCGATTGCCCACTTGAGTAAGCATTCTGAGGCATACACCTTCTGAAGAGTTTGCGTTAGTGGATACTGAGTTGGCACCTCAATGGTATGGGCCTGAAAGTAAGGTCACAATTTTTTGGATGTGATAACAAGATAGTAGGCAAACTTCTCCATAGGAGTATAGTTTTCTTCTACATTCAATAACCTCTTGCTCATGTAATACACTAGAAGTTGCACTTCATTCTCCTCTTGGACAAGGGCAGCACTAATGGCATGTTGTGATACTCCCAAGTAAAGGATTAACTTCTCACCTTCTTACAGTTTGGATAATATTGAAGCTCGAACCATATACTCCTTTAAGTGTGCAAAGGTAGCCTCACACTCTTTAGTCCATTCCAAGCACTTTGCTTTCCTTAGGATGTCAAAGAAAGACAGACACCTATCTGTTGCCTTTGAGATGAATCTGCTAAATGCCACTACCTTGCCAATTAAGCTCTGTACGTCCTTGATCCCGGTTGGTGATCTCATGTTGATAAGTTTTTTGATTTTCTTCGAGTTTGCCTTTATTCCTCTATCGTTGACCATGAACCCAAGAAATTTTTTGGACACTACTCCAAATATGCACTTAAGTGGATTCAGTTTCATCTGGTACTTTCTTAGGATATGGAACATTTCATCTAGATCCTTCACATGATTCATAACTTGTCTAGACTTCACGAGCATGTTGTCCACATTAACCTCTATAGTCTTCCCAATCTGATCTTTGAACATCATGTTGACCAACCGTTGATAGGCTGGTCCTACGTTCTTGAGCTTGAAGTGCTTCACTTTGTAGCAGTATAATACTTGATCCATGATGAACAAGGTGTGCTCCTCATCTTGAGGCTCCATAGGTATCTGATTATACCTAGAGTATGCATCCATAAAACTGAGGAGTTGATGCTCAATAAGTTGGTCAAATCTTGGTAAGGGGAAGCTATCCTTTGGATATGCCTTATTGAGGTCTATGAAGTCAATGCTTGTCCTTCATTTTCCATTCTTCTTTTTTACTAGGACAGGGTTAGCTATCTAGACTGGGTAGTGAGCCTTCCAGATGAATTTGTTTGCCAACAGTCTATCTACCTCCTCCTAGAGGGCATAGAGTGCTCAACAGTGAGTGGCCTTCTTTTTTGATGAATCGACTGGTGGTGAAGATCGATATTCAACTTATGTGACATAATTTTGGGGTCAATTCCCACCATATCCTTATGGCTCCAATCGAAGACATCCAAGTTCACTTTAAGGAAATCAGCCAGCTAGACCTTTACGTCGGGGGTAAGTTCTTTCTGAGCTTAAGGTACTTCTTATCATCTACCTCACCAATCCTGATCTTTTCAAGCTCTTCAATTGGCCCGGTCTCCCTGTCAACTTCTAGGTCGTGAGGGTTAAGATCATGATTGATCCTGGTTGAGCTTGGAGCTTGGGGCTCTTTTTTGGAAACCATGTTAACTCTCTTGCCCTTCTCCCTGAGCGTGACAGCATCCTTATAACATCGTCAGGCTGTGTATTGCTCACCTCGCACCCATCTAACTCCATTTGAGGTTGGAAACCACACTGTTAGTGTCCTAGTTGACATAACCAGATCTAAATTATTCATCGCTGGTTGTCCCAACACTATGTTATAAGCCAAAAGGGAATCTACAACTAGGAAGTCAGCTAGAACTATGGACTAATGGTCCTTGTCCCCCAAAGTTATAGAGAGTTTGACTTACCCCATAGGTAGTAACTCATCGCTAGTGAAACTAAAAAAAGGTTTGAGCGAAGGTTTAAGATCACCCTAGCTTAGTCTCATCTATTCGAAGCATCTCCTATACATGACATTGACCGACCTGCTAGTATCTAACATGATCCTTCACACCTTAGCATTGCCGACCTTGGCTCTAATGATGAGGGCATCATTATGAGGGGACTGGATTCCCCATGCATCATCATTCACAAAGGTGATGCACTCTAAAGTAGCCCTGGCTTTCTTGGCAGGTCTATCAAACTCACACCCGATAGATAAGACATAGCTCACATTTTGCACATATCATTCACATGAGCTGCATGAGGCTTCCATAATGTGCGGCCTTCCATGGATTGTGAAGATGGTTCTAACTACTGCTATTTGCTCCTATTCATCACTTTGGGAAGGTTGCACTATTTGTTGCTAAGGTCGCTATCCTGCAAGTCATATCATGTAGTCTTTCAATTGACCTTTCTTGATCAGGTCCTTGATCACATCTTTGAGCGACTTGCATTTGGAGGTAGTATGCATAATGTCATTATGGTAGGCGCAAAACTAGTTAGCATCCCTATACTTTGAAGGGGTCAGTAGGGGCCTAAGTCACCCTAAATTCTCCCTGTGCTTTTCTGTCACATATATCCTCTCCAAAGTGTCAGATAGGATGCTATAATTATCATGGTGACCTTGGGATTCAGGTTGTTCTGTTTTGGTCTTCTTAGTAGGTGAGGTACTCACGTTATTGGTTTGGCCCATCCTACTCTTACCATGGTTGTTCCTTCTCTCGTCCTGGCCAAAAACTGAGCTACTGGGTTTGCCCTTTTGTCCATACTTTTTAGGCTAAAAGTTTCCTTTCATCAGACCTCTTTAGTGGCTCGTTCAAAGAATTCCCCCAAGCTCTTCACCAGGGATTTGTATATGCTTTGGTACAGTTTTCCATCTTTGTGAATTGCCACTAAGATCGTATTTAGAATGTTGTTATCGGAGGGACTCTCCACATTACTGACCTTATATCAAAATCTCACGACGTAATCCTTCAATGATTCATCCTTTCATTGGAAAATCGTGGTCAAGTGGCAAGACGGTGCGAGATGCTTCTTGAAAGCTCAGTGTTGGTCAATATATTTATTTTGGCATTCCTCCCAACTATTGATACTGCAAGCTGGGAGGCCTTTGAGCCATTCTCGTTGCATATCCCGGAGAGTAGCTAGAAAGACTCGACACTTGACCAGGGGTTACTAGTTTGGAAATCCATCTGGATATGGAAAGCATCCAAATGATCGTATAGGTTGCTTCTTCCATTATATGGCAGGATGGCTGGAACCTTGAATCGATGGGGGAGAGGTTCTATCTCGATCTCCTTTGAAAACGGGGTCCTTTCCTCATAATGACTTGTCCGGTCTTTGTCGAAGGATATTTCTCTAACTTTGGCACCCTTTTCATGAGCTCTTCGATCATTTGATCTTGAACTTTGGATCATTGATTTCTGCTATTATCATGGCCCATTTTTGAGCCTTTAGTATGGTGCGAGTTCTTGGGTCACTGATTTCCCTCGCACTTATGAGCTCGTCGTCTCTCTGTTTCAGGTTATGAGATAGAGGAGTGATCTGAATCTACTTGTTGGGCTCCTTTGATTAGTTTCTCCTTTTGTGCTGGCACCTCTCCCTATGGCTACCAGGTCACTTCCTTGACCAGAGGGCTTCCCCTTGTTTTTATGCTCTCTGAATGTGTACTTGAGCTAACATTTTGATCGCATTGGCAAATCTTTGAGGAAAAGGAATAGGTGGCTTGTAAGGTTCAGGAGGTATGTATTTTGGCTTTTCCTCTTTTTGGTCCTCCTTTTCTATCTCCCTTTTAATTTCCACGCCTATTTGCTTTTCTCCTTCGTCATCAATTTCATTCTTGCTGGTGTCCTCTCTTCCAACTTCAGGTTTTTCCAATTGCTTTCCACTTCTTAAGATGACAACATTGTAGTGCATCCTTGGATTTTCTGGTTGACCTGGTAATTTCCCCATACTTTTTGATGAAGAGCTGGCTTGTTGGGCTATCTGAGTCTCCAACATCTTGTTGTGTGTAGCTATTAAGTCTACTTTGGAAGCAAGCTCTTTGATGGCTTCAGTCATAGTATGATTTTGTGCCTTGAATTCTTCATTCTGCTTTGATTGGGCTGTTATGAAGTTTTTCATCATAAGTTCAAGATTAGATTTTGGTGGAGGATTAGGAGGTCTTTGAGTTTGAAATCTAGGAGGCTATCTAAATTTATTTTGAGGGATGGGATTTGGATTTTGTCTATATGAGAGATTAGGATGGTTCCTCCAGCTTGGGTTATAGGTATTTGAAAAAG
>JANHAO010029056.1:0-10471 GCA_026873985.1 Saraca asoca
AACTGGCAATTCAGGAGCCTGGTAATCCTGATAATTTTTTATTAATTCAGAGGTCTTTCGGTTGAGAAAGATCAAGTGGAGTAGATTTGAATTGCGATTTCAATTCAAGTTGAACCACTTTAAAAGATTAGTCTTCATCTCTTTACTTTTAATTGCACTATTCTAATTTCTCCAACTTTGACATTCTATTTGCTTTTTCTGCATAATTACTCTTTCTCACCTTTCCTACACAAAAATTCAATAGAATTTGAATATGATACTGGTGTATATCAATCTCCAACGAGATAAGGGCAAGGTTCATACTCTTTCCACGTTCTTTACTCATTCTTTAATTGTTTAAATTGGGATCGACAACTTTCCTAGAGGTCGATTGGAGGGACACCCCATTCGCTAATGAGTGGAAGGTCTTCTTAGTGAACTGCGTTCTCGACCGCAATGTCACTCATCACCTTTAGCTCGCACCTGATGGCTTGGTGTCCTCGTTAAGCGATCTCGATCTTCTAGTTTGGACCTCTCCTGGTGGCTTACGCTTCTTACTGGGCCTCAGCCGGCCTAACCCATGCGTTCCAGAAAATACCCATAATATAAGCCCCCAACTCTCAACTCACTTCGTGAGCTGGGAGTTGCAACTGATAGTCAAAGTCTTAGCTTGCAATCTGCAGGATGGATAAGTCTTCATATTTAGACTATTGTATTGTTTTTTCTATCTTTCAGACTTTCATTTCCCTTTCTTTAGGCCATACTTCTCACTGTGCGTAGTTTTCAGCAGTTGGCGTGGTGATTTCATTTTTTCTGGACCGTTCAATCCATAATAGCCAAATGTCCTTTAGGTCATTTGATGAACTTAGACTGGTTTATAAAAACCTGTGAGGCTCCCTTTGCTTCTCTATGAGATTGCCTGAAAGACGTTTTAGTTAAGCCCTCTGTGCTTCCAGTAGCTTGGCTTTCGATGAAGCTCTTTTGGGCGTGTATGGTCTGTTGCAAAGGTTTTGGAGGTGTGAATGGCCTGTTGCATGTGGCTTCCATGCATAACTCTTTCTGCTAGCTCTTGGAAAGTTTTGTGCAGATCTTGGATTACTTCCCCACGATTCTTTTGTAAGGTTCAGCCTTGCCAGCCATACTCTTGACTCCTTTTTGAATTGCTTTAGGTTTAAGTTAGGAAAAGAACCATTGGCTAAGAAAGACTATAAGCAGGAGCAGCCGTATTGGTGGGTGTTTCATCTTATGGGAGTTGGCCTCTTGGAAGCTAGTTCTCTCTTCCCTTATTGAACTAGTAGCTTTAGGCTTTTGCTTTATTCTTGTATATTAGATCTTCTGATGTAAACCTGTCCCGTTGAAGGAGGCCTTTTAATAAAACTTCCAGCATTACATCTATGTCCTTTGTCTTTGCAAGTTTGTTATACTGACGGTTCAATTGGTTGCCAACAGCAACATGACTAACTCCTGCAAAATCATAACTTGGTAATCATTATATGCAGTGTTTAATGAGTTAATCGACCTCAATTATTAAAAGCAAAATTTACGTCAATAGGCTTAAGCCAATAAGTTTCAATTTAAAGGATATGTGCTGCATGCATGATTAGTCGATCGTGTCGATTCACTTTAATTGGTAGAAAACATGAGCATTAGAGTGCCTTTGAGGTCGAGTTTAAGTATAGGGTGCTCGAGCATCATTGCCGTCACAAGACTGAGTTTCCATGTGAGTTGTGTATACATATAAGTTCGCACAAGATTTTGGTGCTCGTGGCACCTTTTGTACATGACTCACGCAAGAGTTTGGTACATGGCTAGCACTTCTTGGATGCGAGGCTCAGAATTGTCCGCACAAGATTTTTATGCATGGAGCACTTCTTGGACATGACTCACGCAAGATTTTTGTGCATGGCTAGCACTTCTTGGACATGAGGTCTTAAAATTGTTCGCACAAGATTTTTGTGCATAGAGCACTTCGTAGATGTGGCTAGCATAAGATTTTTGTGCATGGCTAGCACTTCTTAGACGTGAGGTCTTGAAATTTTTTGTGCAAGATTTTTATGCATAGTGCACTTCTTAGATGCGGCTCGCACAAGATTTTTATGTGTGGCTAACACTTCTTGAACACGAGGTCTTGAAATTATCCGCGCAAGATTTTTGTACATAAAGCACTTCTTAGATGTGGCTCACGCAAGATTTTTGTGCATGGTCAGCACTTCTTGGACGCAAGGTCTTGAAATTGTTCGCATAATATTTTTGTGTGTAGGGCACTTCTTGAACGCAAGTTGCACAAGATTTTTGTGCATAGTCAGCACTTCTTAGATGTGATATCTTGAAATTGTTCGCGCAAGATTTTCGTGTGTAGAGCACTTCTTGGACGCGGCTCGCATAAGATTTTTGTATATGGCTAGCACTTCTTGGGCGCAAGGTCTCAGAATTGTCTACGTAAGATTTTTATGTGTAGAGCACTTCTTGGACGTGACTCGCGTAAGATTTTTGTGCATGGCTAGCACTTCTTGGATATGAGGTCTTGGAATGCCATCATAGTCTGGCACTGCACGACCTGTGACCTCACGAGTCATTTGGCACTCCCGTTCATCTCGTCCGTGACTCTTCGATTTCCAACGATGGCTGGCAATAAATACTCCTAATTTTGATAAGCGTATGCCATATCATCATGAGCTGTCCGCTGACTTCCCTTGGGTAGTTGGATTGTGGGTAACTAACAGGTCCTTTTATCTGACAGTGGGATCGCATCCTTTTATAAACTGAAGGGGCTTTCTCTCTCCCTCTCAATTGCCATTCAAAATCTTCGAAGTTTCAATCTCTTCCTGCTCGTTTTCTTTTCTGGTTATCATGACAGCTCCTCCGCTACCCATTCCACCGATTTCGATCTAATTTTTTGGTTACTACTCGAGCTTCTTTTACCGAAGATTGCTGCTGTGAATTGCTTCGAACCTTCTACCTCTATAAACCATGGTATGTCCCCTTTTGCCTTGCACTTTACTACATTTTTCTCTTTTGTGGGCAGTAGAAGACTTGATTGCCATTGGCTGAGGGAAGATAATACTAATAGGTAGATCTTGCTTAGATGTTTTAGCTTGTTTGAATCGGTATAGCTAGTCTGCTAGTAGACCTTAGGGTCTTCAGGATGTTATCTTTAGCCTTTTAGGATTTTGTGGTCTGATCATTATGTCCCCTCCATTTGTCAAAGTCTGAACTGTTGATGTGATAACTTTGGGTGTGCGTGGCCTGTAGTGTAGGGGGAATCATTAGTCTTAACCTTTGGTACAATTTGTTTATAGTAACTTGACCAATTTTTTTCTTTGTGTAGATGGGAGCAAGTCATGCACGTCGCCGTCATCTAATTAGATATGAGGATGATGAACTAGATTCATCTTAGAGTGTGGGAGTCATGCAACATACTGATGAAGTGACCTCGAGTGGGAGGGAGTCGTTATGGACTTCAGTGCTCATCCAGACCATACCGAGGGTCGAGAGGCCACTGTGGGCCAGTATCCCTACTGCCAAGTATTCAAACTACATACATCAATCGTGTGTCTCTTTAACATTCAATTCATAATCTGATTGTGTCAGATCCCTAAAGGGTACAGTGTCATGGTTCCCACTCCGGATGATTATGCTCCCCATCTTCCTCGGGGTTTCATCGCTATAGGTCTCCCGCACTGCACAGCGGGACTCAGATTTCCAGTGCAACCCTTCATTGTCAACTTCTTAAATAAAATAAAACTTAGCCCATTCCAGTTCACACCAAACTCCTACACTTCACTTATCTCACTAGCCCTAATCCATTTGGGCAACGGCCTCCCACCACTATCACCTGAAACCTTGTGTTACTTGTATGACCTAAGAAGCGCAAGCTCGTCAGATGGGCTATACTACCTCTTGGCTTGGTAGACGCCGTACAAGGGGATTTTGCTAAAGGGAGATGCAAAAAGGAGGTCTAACATGAGGTGCTATATATCTCGTTGGTTCTGCATTTCATGCCCCTCGTTGCACTACCTAAAAAACTTTGATTTTGTCCTCTTTCGGGGTAGGTAGATTGGAAGTGAGTAAGTCCATTGGTTCTCTAATATATGCTTTTAGATTCTAACCTTTGTTTGGTTTTGCAGAGGGGACCGATAGGAGGCCAACGCTATGAGCTGAGGAGTTGGAGATCTTAGACTAATTTGTGATGTCTAACAATCTCGAGAATGATGTCAAGTTTGACGAGAGCCTCCTCTGCTATTACAAGCTCGCCCAGGCCAAAGATGCCAATCTCACAAGGGAAGTAGGAATCCGTCAAGCGACAGAGGTTAGGCCTACTAATTTTGATGATTACAATAAAATAATGGAGCTTATTCTAAGGATGCCACCTTCAGACAACGAGGAAGAGGACTCTCCAGCCCTCAAGATCAATTCAACCTCGATTGATGCTAACCAGCCTTTAGCCCTCGAGCTCGATATGACCTCAGTTATCACAGACTAACCAACAACTTCAATCACAGTCTCTTCACAAAGACTGGCCCCAACACTACAACCTAAAATAGTCGTTGCAACTGACGTCGCTACTCCCTCTGGTCCTCCCCCCAAGAACTGGAAGGTTGACAAGGGAATGAAGAAGGCAGCCTCTCACAAGCGTGCTGCACTAGAGGCCGAGGCTGTGTCATTGCTGGCCGAGCCCCGCTCCATGACGGAAGGGTACTCAGACCCTTGTTGATAGTATGGGCACAATCTTGGGGTCTAATAGTAGGATCGAGGTATTAGAGGCCAAGGAGCTCTCTATCGGGAGGCTGGTAGGATAAGCAACTTGTCACGGCCTCGTGGTAAGTACTACTTCTTGCCTTGATCATCCTATTTACTTTGTAGTCTAACCTTGTTGTTCACTCTTGTAGAACTTATTGATGCTGATGAAGATTGATGAAGCCCTCAAAGGCCAGAATGATGAGAAGTCTACTCTCGTGGATGAGCCAACAGTCTCAATGGATGAGGTCCTAAAGTTGAGGGAGAAGGTCAAGGAGACGGAAGCTACTCTATCTCACGAGATAGCGTGTCACGAGGCCACCATGATGAATCTTGGCCTTATAACCAATGATCTGAATAAGGCCAAGATAGAGCTAGACGAGGCTCAATCAGAAGCAAGGGTAGCGATGAAAGTGGTTGACACTGCCGGGTAGAGCGCGAGATCTGCAGAGAGGGCAGAGCACGAGATCTGCAGAGCAGTGAGCCGAGGCCGCCGCTGAGGAGTTGGGGGCATTGAAAAGAGAAGTTGAGCTTGCTAAGGAGGAAACGACTAAAGTTAGAGTTAAGACATCTTCATTGGTGGCAAAAGTGGCCAAAGAAGCAAGGACCAAGACTTGTGCTATTTTCTTCTATACCTTATGGGAGGAACATCCTGAGCTAGACTTCTCCTTCTTTGGCTTGTAGGCTTTGAAGGCTATGGATCACTACAAGAGGAAAGCTGCTAAGGCCAGCTCCTCGACGAAGGGATAGAGTGCTAAGATTGAAGCCCCTCCTACTGAAGTTATCGTTCAAGGAGAAAGTGGCACATAGGTAGCTGATGCTACTCCAGTAACTAATGATCCCGATGCTCCAGCTCCTAACCCCTAACCTGGCGAAGACTTGGCTCTCGCGGCTCCAGCCTCTTAAGACATAGACTTTGTAACTTTGAATTTCTTTTCTAAGATTTGTGACAAACTTTGTGGATAATTTGTATGGAATGATTTCATTATGATGAAAGCCGAACATATCTTTCTTCATTACTTTCATGCTTAAATATACAAAATTATTTGTTTATATTAGGATAAGAATTCAACATGTTGTATCAATCGTTACTATATTGCATAACATGCCACTTTACATAAAATTCTCTTCAAAACTTATTCCACAAAAATTCAAAGAATTACATAAATATTTACAATGGAGAAACTCTTACATGTTGAGACACTTATTGATAATAGCGATGAAGGTGCTCGACATTCCAGGCTTGGGGGAACTCCACTCCATTCATGTTTGCTAGATGGTAGGCTCTATCACTCACAATCCTTTTAACAAGGTATGGACCCTCCCAGTTCGATCCTAAGGTCCCCTCGTTGGGTTTGCATGCTCTAGGAAGAATGAGACACAAGATGAGGTCGTCAGGCTTGAACTTTCAAGTTTGCACTCTATGATTATAGTGCCTTGCAATCCGTTGTTGGTAGGCAGCAATCTTGAGGCCAGCTCTTTCTCTCACTTCTTCCACAAGGTCCAGGTTCGTAGTGAGCGGTTGATTGTTGTCTTCCGGGTTGAAAGTGATTCTTCACTATGTCGTGACCTCGAGTTCTACTGGGATCATTGCCTCATATCTGTATACCATTGAAAAGGGAATTTCTCCTGTGGAGCTACAAGGCGTGGTCCCATAAGCCCAGAGCACCATTTGTAATTTGTTCACCCAGGCTCCCTTTTTAACTTCTAACTTAGTTTTCAAGATCCTCTTGATAATCTTGTTGATAGCTTCTCCTATCTGTTGGCTTGTAGATAGTCTACAGCTATAAAGCTTTTATTGATTTTGAGGTCATCGTAGAACTTGAGGAATTGTTCACAAGTAAACTGAGTCCTATTATCAATTATAATCTACTAAGGGACTTTGAATATGCAGATAATATTGTTCTATATGAACTTTTCAGTCTTGGAAGATGAGATTCCAGCAAGTTCCTTCGCCTCTACCCATTTGGTAAAGTAGTCTACAGCTACTATTGCATACTTGCAATTTCCTCGAGCCTTAGGAAGTGGTTCGATCAAGTCCATTCCACAGATTGTTAATGGTTATAGACTGGTCATTTGCTTCAGGTAGGCTGGCGGAGCTTGTGGCACCTTTGCAAATCTCTGGCACTTATCACACCTCTTGACGAGATCTATAGCATCCTACTTCATTATCGGCTAGTAGAACCCCTATCGAAGAGCTTTTTGTGCCAAGGACAGCCCCCCAGCATGGTTTCTGCAATGACCTGCATGAATCTCCTCTAAGACAGTGTTACAGTCCTCGCCATCAATGCATCTCAGAAGTAGGATTGTGAACCCTTTCTTGTAAAGTGCATCATCACAGATGCAGTATTTGGCTGCTCGAGCTCATAAACATCATGCCTCGAGTTTATCTTCTGGTAACTTATCATTCTACAAGTAGTCCAGGATTGGATTCATCCAAGAGTTAAGTACTTTGGCAATCATCATCATGACATCTTACTGCTTGACACTTAGGGATGGAAGGAGCTCTATCGGGATTGTTCCTAGGAGATCGACATCTTCAGTGATGGACAGGTGAGACAAGGCATCAACATGCACATTTTGAGCTTATAGTATTTGATTGATCTCGTATTGCTGGAAGGAACTTAACAACTCTTGGACTTTTTGAGGTAGCTTACCATCTTTAACCTTTGAGCCTAGTATTCACCTTTCACCTGGCAGATAATGAGTTGTGAGTCGTTGAAAACCCTTAATTTTTCAGCTCGCACTTCCCTAGCCAATTGCAAACCTACCAACAAGGGCTCATACTCAGCTTCATTATTAGTGGCTTGAAAGCCAAATCTTAGAGTGTAAAAGACTTTATGCCCTTCTGGACTGATGAGAAGCATCCCTGTTTGGGCTTTTTGGTCGTTGGACAACCCTGTCAATGTATAATTCCCATCACGAGGCCTTAAGAATCTCCACCTCCTCTCGCACAAGCCCTGTGAATTTTGCAATGCAATCGGCTAATGCTTGTCCCTTAATGGCTGATCTAGGCTTGTATTCGATGTCAAACTGGGCAAGCTCTAGTGCCTATTTAAGTAGCCATCTTGAGGCATCTGTTTTCTATAAGACTTGCCTCAGCGGGAATTGTGTGAGGACCCTTATGCTGTAGGCTTGGAAGTAGGATCGCAGCTTTCTTGAGGTGATGACTAGGTAGTAAACAAGCTTTTTCATGGGTGAGTACCTCATTTCAGCATCCAACAATTTCTTACTTACATAGTAAATGGGGAGTTGAATCCCTCCCCCTTCTCGTGTTAGAGTTGCACTCAAGGCATACTGGGACACCCCTAAGTATACAATTAATCTCTCACCCTCTTTTGGTTTAGACCAGAGTGGAGCTCATCTGAGGTATGACTTGAGCTTCTGACAAGCGACCTCACACTTCGAAGTTCATTCGAACCTCTTCACTCTTTTGAGGATGTTGAAGAAGGGATGCATTTATCTATCACCTTCGAAATGAATCTACTAAGCATAGTGATCTAGCCGTTCAAGCTTTGGACATCTTTAGGACTAGTGGGGGAGTGCATATCAAGGAGTGCTCTAATTTTCTCCAAGTTCACTTTGATCCCTCTATTATTGACTATGAAACCGAGAAATTTTCCTGAGGCTACTCCAAATGTACATTTGTGTGCGTTCAGCTTCATCCGATACCTTCTTAGGGTCTAGAACATCTTTTCTAGGTCACGGATGTGGTTAATGAGCCGTTTAGATTTTACCAACATGTCATCAACGTATACCTCCATTGTTTTGCCAATTTGCTCTTAAAACATCATGTTTACTAATCACTAGTAGGTAGCCCCTGCATTTTTTAGCCTAAAAGACATTACCTTATAGCAATACAACCCACGATTAGTAATAAATGAGGTATGTTCTTCATCCTACGTGGCCATTGGGATTTGACTATACCCCGAATAGGTATCCATGAAACTGAGGAGCTCATGCCCTGCCGTCGCATCTACAAGTTGGTCAATCCTTGGCAAAGGAAAACTGTCTTTAGGACATGCCTTATTAAGGTCTGTGAAATCGATACATTTCCTTCACTTCCCATTCTTTTTCTTCACGAGGACAGGATTGGCCACCTAAGTGGGTTAATGCACTTCTCGGATCAAATTATTCACTAAGAGTCTATCCACCTCTTCTTTCAGTGTCACATAACGTTTAACTATCATCGGCCTTCTCTTTTGGCAAACTAGTTTAACCCAGGGATTGATATTCAGTTTATGAGACATTACATTCGGATCGATGCCCACCATGTCTTCATGGTTTCAAGTGAAGACGTCCACATTTGCCTTAAGAAATTCCGTCAATTGTGCTTTCACATCAGGTGGCAGGCACTTCCCTAACTTTAGGCATCTTTCTTCGTCCACCTCGCTGACTCGCACATCCTCTAGCTCTTCAACGGCTCCAATGGCTCGCTCAGTGTCTACCTCTCGAAGGTCAAGGTCATGGCTAACTTTCTTTATGCTCATTGCTCGGGATTCTCCCTCAGACACCACACCGTATTCTCCTAGCAATGCCAGGCTACATGCTGCTCCTCTTGCACACATCCGACTTTGTTTGAGGTCAGGAACTTAATAGTCAGCATTCTGGTTGATGTCACTATATCAAAATCATTCATGGCAGGTAATAATATAATATTTGACATATTTATTTGTCCTCATACTTAGCATTTTAAGGTCTTAAATTGCATGTTTCTAGCTATGTTAGTGTGTATTTGTGATTTTATGTCAATTGGTATCATATTGGAAAATTCTATATAATGGGCCATTTTGAGTAGTTTCTATAATTTGACCATATCTTGAGTTACACTTATCCAATTGATGTGATTCCTATCTTTCAGAAAAGCTAAGAGATAGATATACAACTTTCATGAAGACTGCCAAAGTGAATCACACAATTGGTCATCCAAAATTGGAGCTCAAGTCAATACCAGAATGCTACCAGAACACTATCTCGGCAGCCTAACCTCTGTGCATTCAATTGATCATAACTAGAGATATACAAGTCCAAATGAGGTAAAACAAAGCCCAAATGGAAGCTAACACATAAAGACACATTTCATATGCAGACTTCTCGAGCTTCAATGATCAAATTGGGCATAAAAAATAGGCTGAAATTTGGAGGTAGAGAAGATATGAAAATAGGCTCTATAGAATTGGTATTTTAAGGCCCCAATTGTCATGGATCTAAAGCCCAATCCACCATCTCTCACACCAACCAGTTGGAGACCTGAAAGAGAGCCAAAAAGACAAAAGAAAAAAAGGAGAAGCAGTCTACAAAAAGAAGCATAGCATGCAATAGCAAAGTAGCTACATCAGCCAGCCATCATTACCTACTCCTACTAAGCATTCTGCCTTCCCTTCTTTACCCGGGTAGAACCATTTTGTGAGAGACTTTTTGCTTCAATTTTTGCTTAGCTTTTAGAGTGTTTTTAGGGTAGATTTTCGTGGCTAAGAGAAAGCTTTTGCTCTCCTACTTTTTTGTGTATTTTCAGCCTCTATGGAAGGCTAGTTCTATAACCAGTCCAAGGGGCTGCAACACTTGAAGATTAATGAAGAGATTTTATTCTTTCATTCTACTTTTAATTGTTGGCCATTTATTTCCTATTTCCTCTTTGTTTTTATTGAGTTTTCTAAATTGATTGGCTTTAATTAGTTTGGTTGACTATATGATTGTGGTTTTATGATCTATTGTAGAAGAGGATAGGAAAACTAGCAATGCATTGAGCTTTTGA
>JANHAO010029057.1:0-10471 GCA_026873985.1 Saraca asoca
TTTATATCATTAACAATCACCTTCACAATCCCATAACCCCTTATAGGATTGATTGAATGAATTAACTTCTCATCATAGACTTCATTTTAAGTATGCAATGCACAATGAATACAATATAAGATGAATATACAACCTTTAATATCCAAATCCACAAAATGTATAGTCATAGATGCAATATAGTCCAATCAAATTGGCCTAGGGCACCTATCTTAGACTAACAATATATGTGTATACAATCCTACCAAATACCATTGATTTTTCACCATTTATATATCTTTATACTTCATAGGAACAATCCACTCAATCCAAGAGCAGATCCTGTATTAGTGTAAGGTGGAGGAATGGTAGGAGAATCCTGGGGTTCTGAAAAACATGGAAAAGAAAGAGGTGAGTTTCATAGAAACTCAATAAATAAACAATCCCATGATCACCCATAACCCCATTTAAAAATTATGCTCGAAAGTATATATATATATATATAAATATACAACCGTGAAAATATGCTTACCTGTTGAACCGCCATAGTCACAAAATAAATTTGAAAACTATTATTCCACAAGGAAACCAAGTAATTGAAAATATAATATTTAACAACATAATAATAAGTATCAAAATATGCTACCTTAAAAATATGCTCATCATTACGTAAAATGAAAGAAAGTCAATAAAGATTTCCGTTATGGCAAAATAAACAATTGCAATCCCAATGGGCAACTCTAAGAGGGAACCATCCCAATATAGTTGTGATCTATCAAGCATGTCTACCGGATGATCATCCCTATCCCACCTTATCTCTCCATTGTATATTCAAAAGTGCACTCGTGGGTTCCTAATGAATTCTCCAATAGATCCAATGTCTCAAATCAATTAATTTAATATATCAGGTAGCATAAATCTCAAAACAACAACATTCTTATATCACAATACATAAAAATCCTTGTTCAGGTAAGCAATGTTTATCAAACATACATAAATGTACCAAACATACATAAACATACATAAAAATCCTTGTTCAGGTAAGCAATATTTTTGTATCCATTTATCATATAGAAAAATAGAATCGCCAATTCCAATAATATAAGGTAAGATGAAAATGCATAATTTTTATCACAGCAAACCATTTCATGTACATATACAACACATAAGTATACTTTCAAAACCACTTTAATATATATAAGGAAATCCCATTATTTAAAAGGATTTATAATATTTCGTATAATAAAATTATTTTATATTTACAAATAAGACTATTAAGTGAGGAGGATCCACTCACCTTAGAAACTCCTTAAAAAGTTAAGTCAGCTAAAGCTCCAAAAATTTACCATAGGTGTGCTTGATTCTTCCTTGGAAATATCACTGGAGCTAATGAATAACCATATTTTAGCATACCTCAATTTTGAGAGTTAGGGTTTTAAGTAGGGATTTCTTAAAAATTTAATGTAAACTTCCTATAAAATAAATCTTTTATTTTAGGATTACTCATCACCCTCCAAAGTACAAGTGGGGAGCTTGGCCAAAGCTGGATCACTGCCGATAGATTGATCCATGACTTGGTTGTACAACATTGAAAGAGAGGAGAAAAAGACTGCCACTAAGTTGGGCTGGGAAGGAGAGTTGTCAAAGAAGAGAAAGGAAGGTTGACGGTGGCCAGAGCTCATCAATCAGAGAAGGAAGGAAACAGATCAGACACTAGAAAATCAAGCTACAACAACCGCAAAGCTTCAGCCAAAGTTGCAACACCACGAGGAGGAAAGGAAAATACCAGAGAAGAAAAGCCAGTGGTCCTAGCTCACCGGAAAAAGATAGCCTAAGGAGGAAAATCGCCAAAGCTATAGGGAAGAGAGAAAGAGAGACAGCGTCAAGCGCTAGAGCATTCGTGAAGGAGGAAGAGCTGGCTTGGGAAAGTTTATAAATAAAAGGAAATGGAGCAAATTATGGTTTGACCCCATCAACCTTCCACTGCCTTCAAATAGGTCCTTTTAGAAAAAGAGAAATTATAATCTGACCCCAGCAAAATTTTAAAATTTTTCACTTCGGTCCCTCAATAATTTTTTTTTCTTAAGGTATTACACATTTTGTGTCACAAATAGCAAAATCTATATTAATTCAAACACAAAAATATCATAAGATAGTTACGATATGAATTAGCAATAGGAAGAAGAATAATAATGAAAAACATGGACTCTTACCATTTTAAAAAAAATTAGATATTTTATCAAAGAGATTGGGATTGGAAAAAAGAATAAAAGTGTCAATGGACTCTAAAGGAAGCCATCTCAATCTCAATATAATCAAGACAGGTATAATGGTGTGAAAAATGTTTCAAAAACTTCTATAAGAAGCCAAATATTGCAATTTTCCATGCTAGATCCAAAATGTCCATAAATTTTTACTCAAGAATGATAAAAGAAGGATAAATTATTACGTAGGCACTATTGAACATGTTGTTAGGAAATCATGGCCAATGCAATCAGATTGTGCAATGGAATAAAAATTAAAAATTTGATTTTAAAGAATTGGATTTTCAAACCTATGATTAGTTGTGCATCATTTGAATTAAAAGAGAGACAACTAGAACAAAAGTATATTTGTCTTTCAATTAAGATGCATTTTGGAACTTCAACAAGAGAGAACAAAACATGTCTCCTCTAAAACTAGTCTACACAATCGGCCTCACTCCATCACACCTTCATCCAAGCATTAATGAGTGGCGATTATAGAGAGTAAAAGGAAGAAGAAAGGATAGTTTTTTGCTGCTAGCTCAACACATGAGTATACACAAATCTAGTGACTGGCAACTACAAATCTTGCAGTTGCTACTATGAATTAGGGTTTCCTACAACTCTTATAAATATCTTTTTATAGCCATCTTATTACTTGTCTATCAAGTTGCCTCCTTATAGAAGACTACTATGGTTTCTAGGAATTCTAATTAACCACTACTTAGTAAATAAGGAATTTCCTAAAATATTACCCAATAATATAAATAAATCTAAATAAACTTTTTATTTATATTTATTTTTAGGAATCCTAGTCAACTACTATTTAATGAACAAGGAATTTTATAAAGTATTGTTTAATAATATAAATAAAGCAATAAATAAACTTTTTATTTATATATTTTTTAGGAATCATAGTCAACTATTACTTGGTGAATAAAAATTTCCTAAAGCATTACCCTCATAAAATAAAATAAATAAATAAATAAATAAACTCTTTCTTTATATTTATTTATTTTCTCATCAACTATCCCATAGTTAAATTATTAATTATTTCATAATTGAATTATTCTTTCTGAATAAATAAATATGGATATAACCAACCTTATGTGTGTGACCTTTTTGGTTCATCGTTAATCTAGTAATGAAATATGATTATTCATGATTAAATTAAACACTTTTAATTTAATATTTAGAATTTAGAATTAATCTCATTAATTCTAAATTCCAAAAATCTATGAATGACATCTACCAACATGTCAGAAAAGACCTAATTAGCATGAATTATAAATATGAACTTTCTCAATTACAATTATCATATAGTAAAAGGTCCTTCCATTCATTTAATGTCCTGATCAAACTTAGGACATGTTATTACGTTGAAAATCCTAACCATCCAATAACTACATGTATCTATTCCTTTACGCATAACTCATTTATGAAACTTTAAAAAAAAAATTCTAAGTTCAACCTACCTCGTTTAAGGATTTCCCAAGTCAAGGTACTTATAAAACATAAGATATTCTCTTCTCATTTCGAGAAATGATGAATCTCTTGTTAACATTCATAGACATTCATACATAGCAAAGTTGTACCTAAGGTTTGTCCCTTTTATGATTTATAGGAATCAAAATAGCATTAAAGTATAACCAACTATATATAAGATTACTATAATGTCTCAGGTCTAAAGACCAATGAACACCATTACAACATGAGAATTCCAATTCAACTTGTTCATATTCTATTTAGGAATTCTCAAACAGGTCAATGCAATGAATTTATTCTACTAATGAGCACCTATATATATGCACTAGTGTTTTTACACTAAAGCCTAAAAAACAAAGCATCCTTTCAATTGAGGATGCATTATATGTGTTGATCAATTCGAATAATTGGTATGTATTCCTAGTGATTCTATGACCATAAGTATTTAAGATCAGAGCTTATAAATAATCTCATTTTATGATCATCTTCTTTACACATGACCTGATCCATTATCACTCTTGATCTATGATCTTTGTTAAATAATATTTAAAGCATGTATGATAAATAAAATACCTTTATCAATATTAACTTGTAGGGTACAATTTTAACATATGTCACATTTAGACATTGCTATTAATATCTTAACAACTAGGAATGCGAGTCCAACTTTTTTAAATAACTAAGTACAAGTCAACTTGAAAAAAGGCTAAATGACTTAGCATCTCAATGACATTTATTGCTTATATTCTTACTGTAATTAATTTATGTCATTTAATATCACAATCATTCATGTTTTAGTTCAATAATTAACTCATATTAATAAAATTTATATAAAACATATCACTAGTTACAATAAGTTCAAAACCTTTTTTATGCTTTTTATAAAAAAAACAATGTGTGAGTATAGAATGTTTATATATCAAATCCAACCATAATACTAAATCAAATATATGTTTAATTCTTACGTTATGATGAAAAGATTTTTTTGCCTTTTAGAAATAATACAAATCACAATAATATATATTTTTAGTATAATGCAATTTTAAAATATATAATCTCTCTTAAATTTGTTCTATGCATAAGAATAAATTAAATATATATGTTTAATCTTTACATTATCTTCAATATATATATATTTTTGCCTTTTAGAAATAATACAAATCATAGTTGATATACATTTTAGTTATAATATAATTTCAAAATATATGTTCCATCTTAAGTTTGTTATACGTTTTTGCAAATAATTATAGTGATATACCTTTTGTAAGGAATCACGAACTCAAATTAGCAAATACTAGTGACATGTTTTGTATAAATTTAATTGATATAAATTAATTGGTTGAAATTAAAATATGAACTTAATTGTGATATTAAATGATACAAATTAATTACATTAAGATATATGCAATAAATATCATTGAAAGGCTTAGTTATTTAGTCATTTTTCAAGCCAACTTGCATTTAACTTATTTAAAAAAAGTTGGACCCATATTCCTAGTTGTTAAGACATGGATGACAATTTCTAAATATGATGTGTTAAGCAATGTCTACTTAATAATTTCTCTAAATTATAGTTGGGATAGGACAATTAGTTTAAAGACATTATTGAAAAGAGAGATAAATGGTTATTAATTCATTTCTTACTATACTTGAAAAAAAAAAGACCAAATAAAATATCCAATCGTAAGTGCTTGCATTGGTAATTCCCATGCATATTGTACCATCCAATACCTTATTCAACACTACTGGAACTAGTCATTAAGGAAGCTATGGTGGGTTTTGACCTAGAAGGCAAGAGAAATTTCATTTTTTTTCCTTCTGTTGTCTTGAAAGGTATGTAGGGATTTTTATGTTTTAAACAAGAAACTCATTTCACTATAGCTTGACACATAGGCAATTAGTCACGTTATAGGTAGAAGAGTTTTATAAGGAAAAGAAGGATTAAGGATAGATGGGCCTTTGTCACCACATTTTAAGAAGGCAACATCATTGGCTACTAAGCTATAGTCTTTTGCTAGTCAGTTGGATCAAACCTGATATTTAAGACTTTAACATGTGCTCCACCTCAAACTTGAACTCCAAAATTTTTTTATTAAACTTGAAATTAGATAATAACCTAAAACAATTTCTCAAAATTAGGCGAGGTTCTTAGGGTTTTAAGAATTAGACTTGACTTATATATAATTATCTCTTAAGGGAATTTTTTTTCTCTTGAGTAATCAATTTTTAAAGAAAAATAGAGAAAGATGAAAGTATAAAACACTGTCTTTTAGACCTTTATAGCTGTATATCCCATTTAGTATGTCTATCTCCTAATTGTGACATATTCAAGTAATATTAATCACATTCATTTTGAATCACTTGTTACATATTTAAGTAATATTAATTACATTCATTTTGAAATATTAAGTAATACTTATCTCTTTAGGGAAATTTTTTTTCTTGAGTAATTAATTTTTAAAGAAAAATAAAGAAAGATGAAAGCATAAGACACTATCTCTTGGACCTTTTTACTTGTATATCTCACTTAGTGTTGTTAGCCTTACTAGGGGAATTGCTTTGCTATCATACCTTCTTTAGTTTTGAAGTTGAAAAATAATTTTGATCAATATCATATTCTATTCATGAGCCCAACGTTTGTTGATTGATTGCAGGATCAAAATATGCTATTCAAGAGATCCACCTTAGATATGGTAATTCTTTTATATTAATTAGGATATTTTGTAAGTATAATCTAATTCATTTTAATCTAAATAAGTATCTGAAATTAGTTTAGTTGAGATAAAAATAAATCATTTGAAATGAGCTTAAAATAAAAGTTTTCAAACAAAGTTTTCAAAAACACCTTCACAAGTAAAAGTTTTTTAAAAACCATTTTTTACTATGCGAATTGATTTACAAACTGATTTACATAGAAAATCTTATAAATTGATTAGGTAATCGATTCATGAAGAATTGTTTTCAAAATTATTTTCATCGTGGGTTAGAAAATTTTCTAAATCGATTAGGTAATGAATTTGTGACCTGTTCACATGATAGTGTGAATCAATTTACACATTGATTCGATCATGAAGTTCTTAATAATAGTCATAGACGAATCAATTCATGAATCGATTCATAAGTTAGTAACTGCTCTGAAGTAATTCACAAATCAATTCATAGTTAGAAAGTCAGTCATTTTTTAAATGTCGGTTACCATACTATAAATAGAACTAAGCCTCATTTCTTTCATAACTTTCATATCAAATAAGTGCAAAAAACTAAGAGAAAATGAGGCTTAAACAGATTTGCATCTACCTCATCAACTCAATTGAATCTTGAATCAAATTAGAGCTTGTTTCAATTTTAGGTTTCTAAGTTGATAGAAATCTGAGATGTAAAAGGAGAGGTTAATTTTTCTCTTTGCATCTTCTTTAATTGTGAAGTTGATCATAATTAGTTGAAGGTGTAATGTGTTTTGTATCTAAATTGGTTGGCAAGAGCCCGGTTAAGTCTTGTGTATAAATTGGTTGGCAAGAGTCTTGTTAAGTCTTGTGTGTAAACTAGTTTGCAAGAGCCTAGTTAAGTCTTGTGTTTAAATAATAAAAGAAGTATTATCCAGTTGAAGATTTGGTCAAGTGGATGTAGACTTCAAGCATGGGTTCGTTTGAAGTGGAACCACTTTAAAATTTTTGTGTTCTTGAATTTTTACTGCATTTATTTTTCTGCACATATATTCTATTTTAACTGATTAACTATTTTTACAATTCTATATTATATCTAAATCAATGACTAAAATTGATTTTTTTTTATTCAATAAATATACTCTAATAAATCTTTTAAACTTCCAAAGAAGTTTTAAAGTCTTTCATTGCAAACTAGAATTTAGATCAGAAGATCATCTCTAATAAGGGAGCAACAAGTGTGTCTATCTCTCAATTGTGACATATTTAAGCAATATTAATTACATTCATTTTGAATCACTTGTTACATACTTCATACAATCTAAACATGCAAAGTCAATAAATAAATGGGTCAGTTTGAATCAGTTTTTGTTAAATATACAATAAGTTAGGTATATTTGGTATAATGACATGGAAATATATTTTGAGTATAATTGATTAACAATAATTGATTTTGAAAGAAATGATTAAAGTGAATCTAGCACCATTATTTGAATTGATGATATAAGTAGCATAATTGATTTTATAGCACTATAATATAAAAATCACATTTGAAACAAAAGTTACTCTATGTAACTCTAGACTTAATCATGATTTTTTTTTAATAAAGACTCAATCGTAATTTTGAATTAGAGATTTTAGTGCTTGTTCAGCATAGTAATTAGCATCCTTAATAATCAAATATTTGTCCAATAATTGATTTTAAACTTTTTTAGAGATATTTAGTTATATTTTTAAAATTTTTCAATAATCAATTAATCGAGATTATAAATAGAAAAACTTTAAAATTTGTACCTAAATTAATCTCATTTTTATTTTTATTGATTTTAATGTAACTATGAATCTTATTGTACTTTTTAGTAATTTAGCATTAAAATGTGATTTTTTTGTATATAATTCAAATAAAAATAAATTTTGTACAATCAACTCTCAAACAATGAGATCAATACAAAAAGGATTTTGTATAATCAATTATTAATAATTAATTATG
The DNA here is from genome assembly GCA_026873985.1 of Saraca asoca. NCBI lineage: Eukaryota > Viridiplantae > Streptophyta > Magnoliopsida > Fabales > Fabaceae > Saraca > Saraca asoca. Next base: position 8,358 of record JANHAO010029057.1, read on the forward strand.
CTCATAATCAATTGTCTCATCATTATAGCATACAAATATTTGATTTTGCAACATCTAACCAAACATCTTTAAAAGAATGAATAAATGAATTATGAGCTCTAGAATTGATTTTTTGTCATCTTACTTGTTTAGAGCCACATTATAATAAGTATGTGCAAATAAAGATACTATGCCTCTAAATTTGTAATTAGATATATTAAAAAGTATTGTACATGCATTCATTAAATTTTAGAATTTGAAATATAAAAAAATGAATAGATTGAGAAATGAATCATATTTCCTCTTTAATTGTGAGTAGGGGTGAGGACAAGTCAATTAGTAATAGTTTCACTCATTTTTCTTATCTGAATTGATATTTTCAATTTATAAAAATTACTAACCCGCTTTTGATTGCTACTAGAATAGGAACTAAACTAAACTGTCCAAATAAATTTTTAACAACTTGGAGCAATTGATGTCAATTTGAGCCTTATGGAGGCCTTGGGCATATAACATAATTAAAAATAAAAGATCTATAATCACAAAGCTGTAGGACATAAGAAATCTACAAAATAGAAAAAAATGAGGAAGATAATATAAATATATTTGGCTTGCAGTGGGATTATAGGAAGATAAATAGCAAGCACCATGGATAAGATCCCGTTGAACATTAGATGAAGGAAAACAATTAAGTTATACCATCAAAGCATCATCCAAAAAGGAAAAGCTAGTACCTCACAAATTTGAACAACTTTTCATGAATTGAATGCAAGGTTAGGTGGTCAGTGATTGTGTTTGGTTATTGGTGCAGCAGCAGGGTAGCTTGTGAAGTTTAGGTTAGGTTTAAAAGGAAAATAGATAAAGAAATGTTAAATAACCAAAAATGAGGCAGTAGTGGCCACTTGTTGTATTTCTTAAACTTAAAACAATACCATTAGATGATTGAACTTAAAATATCACAAATGGTTGTCATTTTTTCAATTAGGTTCAGTTTAATATGGGTTACAATTTCACCACTTGATTAAACAAACTCAAACCAATTTTTTTTTAATTTTTTAAACTGTTGCAAACTATCCAAAATTTTAAATGTAATAAATTGCTAATTTATGGGTCAATTTAGACATGCTATGTTTAAGTGGAAAGATAGTTTTTGTTAACATTATAAGTCAATGGTAAGAATTGTAGTTTGTATTTATTATTACTTAATTAATATTTATACAATGAAGAACTGATTATTAGTTAGTGGTGAATTTTCTCTAAGTTTTTTATTCTTTCTATAAATGTTAACTTGTAAATTTTATTATTTTAGCCTTTATCTTTCAGCAATTAACTAGGTAATGATGACCACCATGACCTCTTCAATGATTACATTAGTCATATTCTCAGTATAGTAAGTGAGGAATTAAATGATCATAAGGTATTAATAGATCTACTTGATCCTATTTATAAGAAAAGCAATCGGTGTTTGGCCAAGCGATCATTCAAATGGACCACTTGATCTTAAGACGTGGTCGGTTAGTTGCAACAAATGTTCTCAACTTAGCAATTTGGTTATTTGTCTTGACAAGTTGGAATTAGGTAATCACGATCACTTACCATACTAACTGCCTAACAACACCACTAACTAGTAAAACACAAAGATGATCATATGAATGCCACATGTAAGACCAAGTTAACTCAACTATACATCATTCGTCACTACGAATTATAGAAAATTGAAGAACTAGGTTGTTTATACATAACATAAATGACACACAAAATTTGAAAGTTTATATAAAGGTTTAACAAAAAAAATTTGCAATTTTATATATAAAATATTGTAATTTTTTATAAAAAATTATAATTTTATATGAATTTTACAAGTAACAAGTACAATCTTTAATGTAAAAGGAATAAAGTATATGAAAAATTTGTTGGGTTTCCTTGGCCAAAGGGGACAACCAAGGGCTGAGAATTTCAAAAATTTCTTCTCCCCTTTGGCTAAGCAAACTCCCATAAATCCATCAGTTTGAGGTCTTAAAGCATCCTAGATCAAATCTAGAGTGAAGGAAGAGCTTACTAACCTTTAGTCCAACTCTTTACACAGCAGAAGACTTTGGATCTTCACACCAGGAAAATCCTTTTGTGGCCTCAAA
>JANHAO010029058.1:0-10456 GCA_026873985.1 Saraca asoca
TCTTTGAACCTGAAAAATAGATTCAAAAACACTAAAACATATTGTTAGATAATAATTATTTTTTCAACATTAAAACTAATGTGTAACTTAGAGTATTTTAGTCTAATAATCTTTAAGGCTAATAATAAGTACAGTGCAATTATTAGTAACTTGCTGGATAGGCTAAGAGGTAGAGCTGTAGCTGGCGATTGGCTTATTAAATTTGCTACAACAAATGTATTAGGTCCTAACTTTCAAATCATATTTGCTACTTTTCAGTGCAGGCCTGATTTGTCAAAGCAATGGTGCAATAACTACATGATTGTAGATTTCTCATAAATCAAACAATCTTGTGAAGGAAAGAAAGGTGGTAGAGTTGTTAAACCTAGTTACAATTTTAGATTTGAAAACTACCTCTTTTATGACTTAACAACTAATGCAACAACACTAGCATTAGCTCCTCTAGCTGATCGTTCCCCACCATCTACCAATACAACATTCCTAAAAGGTGTTCTGTCATATGATGCTTTTCAATTTGTAGTTAGCTATCTTAAAGTTTGATAAACATCAATTTTCAAATATTAATTTAATTTCAATATTATTTTCTTTATGGGTATTCCCATTGATGAAGGAAAGACAAGTATATGCTCTAATACTTCTAGACAAGAGTAGATTAATGGTACATGGTGGTCTCTGACTATGAAATGCCCTAAACCAAGAATAGGGTCAGCAGTGCACAATGCAAGTGATTCACCTACCTAACACTCAAATTAGTCTAGGGTTTTTAGTAAGTATGTTGAGAGTTTGTAGTAGTTTACCTAGTATCCTTATATAGGGGTTATTTGTACCATACATTATGCCTTTGAAGTGAGCTACCTACGATTATGCATTAATGACGTGTTGATTATAAATTGAGAATCTCGTTCTGCATATTAGGGAATGTCACACAATTCATGCATGATCTCTAGTGTGTAGCATATGGTGGATCATCATTGGATTGCTTGATCACTTGAGAGTAATTGTTGAGCCTTCAGTCGATCGACTAGCTTAGAGTTGTTCTAGGCATCTTATCGATCAATCATGGCTCCAAGTGTTTTTAGGTTTACCTTTGATTGGCCTATCATGTTGCAAGGATTTAGGTTAACTTGTGCTTCCCATGAGGAGGGGCACTATGCAGAAGCAAGATGACCTACTCATGGTTGGTTGACTTTTATTCAGGGCTGCTCACTTTGCCACAACCCCTTGAGTCCATTTTAGATTGTGTCATTTTCTCCTTTCATCTTGTACGTCATTGTTTAGTCTAGGGTGTCTTTTTGAATTCTTGTACTAGGTAATAAGTAGTTGTTGTAGGTGGTAATGATGGCTCCACTATTCCAAAGGCATGGCCCTAGTCATAGACATTTTGTCGTTGCACGAATCACCATTGCACCCATTGATCTTAACTAATCTTAAATGTTGGATCACTCAATAGCTTCCTTTAAATAGATGGGTCCTTTAAAAAACACTTTCTTTGGCTTTTCTAGATATGATGACTTGCTTCTCCAGTGTTATTCACATCTCTAGTGATCTTCTAGTGATTTTTCAGCAATTTCTCAATGGCTTTGTGAAGTTTGATCTCTTCAGGTATGGTTTGTTCTCTTTTTTTCTTCATAACCTTTCATCTTTATAGTTTTCCATTTCTCTTCTTCTTTATTGTAGCTTGACCTCAAGCATTTTTTTTTTCTGCTATAGCTCATCCTAGTTTTTCTTTCTTGTTTTGAAAGTAGGATTTTAACTTTTTGAGCTTTTATTTTCATGTTTGGTAGGTTAAGCCATCGATGTGTCAATTGACTCTGATTCGACATCATCTTTAGATTATGGAGAATATTCATTTGAGAACATGGCCCTTCGTTTCCTTTCCCCCTCCAAATGATAATGGCCAAATGATCCTATGATGTGAGTGGAGTCGAGTGGGCTCTTTTAATCAACACTACTATATATGACTTTAAATGGATTCATCTAGACATGAAGGGGTTAGAGAAGATTAAGGGAATCTCCTTCTACCCTACAGAAGTTAATGAGCATACATATAGTTATGACACATCCTCTTTCATCATGTTTTATGGGGATGTTGTTGATCGCCTACACGTTTTACCATCATTTATTGCTTTTCAACAGGACATTCTACAAAAACTTAATGTCTGCCCTTCTCAACTTACTTAGAATTCTTGAGCTTTCCTTGTTTACATTAAAGTGATGTGTCTTCAAATATGCTAGGATCTCGATGTGAACACTTTTATATTTTTCATCATCTATTCCTAGTTGAAGGCTAGGGGTTGGATTCATTTTATCTAACTATCAAACCACGTGATTTTTGAAACATGCTTAGCTTTGTGCAATCTCGGAAGAACACTTTCTTCAAGATTTGCACCATGAAAGGATTATAACTATCTTTTTTCATGACGATGAGCAATTTTACCCTATAAAAAGGAATGTCACTTGTTCACCAACTTAAAACTGTCCATTCAAAGATTATTCATTTGATAAGCAGGATTTGATCCTTCTCTCACTTAATACTTAAGATGCCCTTCATATGTCTTATTTCTCTTTGCATTTCTATTTTAAACTACTTATTTTCATGTTGACTTATATTTTCTTGTTTTCAAATTGTTATTTTAAATGTAAGATCCTTGAGATTGATGGTTTAAAGGTGGACCTATAGAAGCTCGAGGAAATCCATGCTCATGCCTTGGCCCAAATAAAGTTGGTTGTGACATTGATTGCCCAAGTAAAAAGCAAGTTTAGACCTTGTTTTGGAGGTGGTTAGTGGCCATGCATCATTAGGTCACTCCAAAAATTCTCTAGGTTAAAGCAAGACTTTGCCATCCTACAAGGGATTGCAGTAAGTCAAGTGGCTCTTCCAAGGGCAAGATATCTAGGTCTACTTTAGATGTTTCTACCTTTTCTTTGAAGAAGACCAAGATGGGGTCTTAGTTTAAGATATAGGTGGTCAATGTGCCAAAAGGAGCCAACTTCACTTTTGATACCATAGATAGCCTGTGGTACAAGAATATGGATTACACCTCTTTTTTGTGAGATTAATTACTATCATCAGCTGATCTAGAGCATAACTAAACATTTATGAATGATTATGTAGCCATTCAACCCACTAGGCCTTCTACTATCCAGATTGTTTGATTGATGGTGTTTTTTTTTTGTTAGCTATCATGAATCTTGCACGAGCTAAGAGGGAACATTATGAGAATGACTTGAGCACCCTGGAGAATTTGCAGAAAGAGCTCAAGCCTAAGACTATAGAGCTTGCCAAGTGAGACAAGATTATTCAAGACTTGATTGACCCCGTGTTGAGTTAGTTAAAGAGAAGGATACATCAGTGGCAAAGAAGAAGGAGTCCTCTAAATTGCTTTTGTGGAGAGATTAGGAGCTGGAGCTTAAGTGAAAGAATCGTGAGAAAGATAAAGATGCTTTTGGGACTAAAGAAAAAGAGTTACGAGAGAAGATCATCAAAGTTGAAGACATCTCCTTTCCTATGTATTAGTTTGGCTTCAACCAAGTTGTGAAGTAGATTAAGCACTTTAAACCTAACTTGTCATCACTTGACCTTTCTCATATTGATAGGGACATGCCCATTGAAAACCATTTGAAGAAGCTTAGTCAAGCTTAAATGTTTATTTTTAATATTGTTTTGGATATTTTATATGTTTTATGGGATATTTTGGTCATTTCTAACCCACTCATGTGTGGTGCATGTTGCTCTCTTATTCATTTGACTTCATATCTTTATCTTTGCTTTGCTTCTTTTACCCTCCAACTACTTATTCCTTTATCATCTTAAGACATCTAATAGGTTAATCATTTTCTTGTGTAATTTTTCCTTTTGTCATTTTTTGTCCTCCAATGAGTCTTTCAATTTTTCATGGTGTTGAGGGATTGTTTAGATTTGGAGTGTTGAAGGATTATCTAGACCTCTAACGGGTTTATCATTTTACATATTGTTTTAATTTTTCTTAATTTATGTGTTTTTCTTCAACATCGAGGAACTACATGAGTTTTCATGGTGTCAGGAGACCACTTGGTCTCATTAGATTATTCGATCATTTTGAACTCCAACAGGTCATTTAGTCATTTCGTTTTAAGTTGGCTTTACCTTCTTTTAGTTATGTTTCCTTTAAGTATTTTTATTTAAGAACTACTTGAGTTTAAGTGCCAAGGCCCTACTTGGTCTTTTAATGCTGAGGGACTACTCAGACTTTTAGTGCTTAAGGGCTACTTGGGCTTAATAGGCAAATTACATTAATCAGATGGTAAAGAATCCTCTTTCATTTCATATCAAATTATTAATTTACATATTTCGTTGATTGACTGGTCGTCAGATTTGGACATGGTAAGCTTTGAGGTGTGTTGCATTCCAAGTGTGAGGAATGAGCTTCCCTTGTCTTGAGGTGATATGCACCATTGGACAAGTTTTCTTTCACCTAATAAGAGCTTTCTCATGATGCCATTAGCTTTTCTTCTATTTGTGCCTTTCATGGTCCTTCTTGTTAGCCATTTTGGCCATTTTACCTTTTTTATTATTTATTGTGAAGGTGAGCTATGTTCGTTACTTCCATTAGCATGTACAACTCTTCTCTTCTTCTTTCTTTGTTGTTCTCCTTTTTGTAATTTTCTCTCCAATCAGAGTCTTGTCTTAGCTTGATTAGGAGCATAACTTCATAACCATAGATGAGTATGAATAAGGTTTCTTCCATAGTAGAGTATGGGGTTGTTCCATAGGATTACAAAACACTAGATAGTTCTTCTGCCCATTTTCCTTTGGCTTTGTCCAATTTTTTCTTCAGCCCTTCCAAAATAACTCCATTTGCTAGCTCCACTTATCCAATGGTTTAGGGGTGGTTAATGGACATGAATATTTACTTGATTCCTAACCTTTGACAAAAGTTTTTAAAACTATTGCTTATATACTGATACCCATTATTGGAAATGATTGCCACGGGGAGACTATACATGTAGGGAGCCATTAGTTAATTGAAGTTGTCATAATGAAATGCTTTAAGTAAATTTTACCTATAGATGATAGACTTCCATATGAATCTCTGCACATTATTTGTAGTTATGGTTGTGATGGATTCTGTCTTGACTTACTTTGTGAAGTAGTCAATTGCCACTATCACATACTTTAATTGATTGGGAGCAACCAGAAACGGTCCCAAGAAGTTGACCCTTATTGGTTGAACAACCATGGAGAGATTATAAGCATTTGGTTTGTTGGTGGTTGTCTTTAGACTTTGACAAATTTTTTGTAGCTTTCACATTTTTTTACTAGCTTTGTTTATCCATAAGCACCTTATAGATAGGAGAGTAGAGCTTCTCTTATACAACCCCTTTAAGCTTGAAGGTGTTAGATCATTTAGATATGTCATTTCCTAATCATATGTCTTTTGTGACATCTTAATTACAGGTGCTTTATAATTAATTAGAGGCATCCCTTACTGTCCAAATTCAAAATCTTACAAATCAAGTGAATTGTCCATTTTGGTGATAACAATTCAATAAATTCATAATACTTTCTTTTACAATAGGATATGCTTTATTATTATTCGTGCAAAATAACTTTATGGTGTGATTTAATCCTTATAAACATGGAGCCATAAATGTATTTAATCACACCCTCATATGTAATATAGTTTGTATAAGATACACAAAGTATCTCTTAATAATGATACAATTCAAATATGCTAGAGCATTATGATCTCATTGTATGAGAGATAACAATGTCTATCCAATATGACATTTATGGCATAAAGTGTGTTAAAAATTAAACTATATGAGATATGAAAGTATAATTATCTCTAATGTCACATAAAAAAAATTTGAATGCATATTATATAAAAAAATTTTATTATGACTTTATATAATCTCTTGAGATTAATTTATAATTTAAGGTTTTAATTAAACTCATCACATAACATAATTTAATTTAATCTATATTGTAAAATTAACTTCTTATCGATAACAATTAAAAGTGAAATCATTATTTAATCATCATTAGTGAAACTTTATCAAAAGCAACCATTACCGATAAGTTTTCTTACTCACCTTGTTCACTTATAAAAAAAATCAAGCCAATAAAGATTTGATTAAACAAATCATTGAATAAAAAAATCTGAACAAAACCATGGCCTTTTTTGTTTGTTAAAACCACAATGAATGAACAAATTGAAACAATTAAAAAGCATAGTCCCTATTCAATATTGCAAAGGTGTAACTAATTTCAAATTCATGTCACCAAATATGCAATCAAATCACAAAAAATAATGCAAAGAACGAATCTTTACAACTTGCATAAAGTATCATGTTAAAACTTCAAAAGAAAAGGATAACATGGACATATGTGTGAATGAATAACATAGAGAGGAGGAAAAAAAACACATAGGTTCTAAGATCATGTAGTCTTACTCTAATACCAATCGAAAGATAGAAATTAGAAATATAAATTATTTCATGTCCTAGATCATACATAAATTCATATAACACCATATTTTTTAAATGGGTTACGAGATACAACTTGATTTAAAATCCGTTGACAAATTGAGTGCAAGAAACATGATTGAATGTGATCACGAATAGGCCTATTAGAATTACACTATTTAACCTACATCTTATTAGTTATAATAATAAATCCATTAATTAAATCAAAATTTAGGGTTATCTTATATCTCTTATTTCATCATATTATCTTAACTCAAATTCACAATTCATATTAGATTAAAAAATAAAGTAAAATAAAATAATTTTTCAATGCAAATAAGCTTGGACAAGGTGGATTTGGACTTGTTTACAAGATAACATAATGTCCAATTGACATCAATATATATCACTTCTGTCATAACATAGTATACATTAGTTGTTGGCCTAGAATTAGACATGTACCAAACCTTGATATATTTTCAGGTTCCCTTGTTGATGGACAAGAAGTTGCTGTCAAAAGGTTATTTGAAGATTTTGGTCAGTTTAAGAATGAGGTGTTGCTAGTTGCCAAGCTTTAACATCAAAATTCAGTTAGGCTACTAGGCTTTTGTTTAGAAAGAAGAGAAAGGCTTTTAGTCTGAGTTTGTTTCTAATAAAAGCCTAGATTACTCCTTATTTGGTGAGTGTACTCATCTCTATCCATTTCTTTTGTATAACAAAGATAAATATTAAAATCACAGTTTGAAAACTACATGATAGCATGCGCATTATATTCAACTAAGTGCGGACAATTAGATTAGACAAGTCATTATAGAATTATAGGAGGTATTGCTTGAGGCATTTTTTTATCTTCATTATAATTATTGACTATGCGTTATTCATCATAATCTTAAAACAAGCAACATTGTCTTAGATAAAGAGATGAATATTAAAATATCAAACTTTTACATGTGAAAACTTTTTGTTATGGATCAAACACAAAGAAATACTAATAGAATTATGAGAACTTAGTAAGTATTTATTAATGTTGGAGCAGATAATTGTTCATATCATGGGCTTATTAACCCAGATGGAGGAACAATACTTCATTAACATGGAAATGACTAGTGACACACATAAAGGTATTTGGTAAATAGCTTTTTAATAAGCTTTTAGCTGATTTTAGAGGTTTAACTATTTAATTCAATCAATTAGCTATTTTGAGTGTTTGGTAAATAGTTGTTTGAGTTAACTTTTTGACCCTCAAAAACTAATTTCAAAAAGCTAAAAAACCCATCTTTTCAATTAATTGTTTGACATTTAGGGTGCAAAAAGACACCATGATCCCTCATCAATTTAATTTTTGACACACTTGCCCTTTATAAATAGAAAAACCCTTCTAAGAAATATACATAAAATATATTTAATGATAAACTATTTCCTAATTAATTCATGTGATTGGTCCTTTCTTTTCTCCAACTACCAACTTAGAAGAAATAACAACATTGACAATAATAATAATTAGTAATAATAGTAAACTTCTTTTTTATCTAAAATTATCAATTTCTTAATAAAAATTGATAATACGTATTTATTCCTTAAGAGAAAATCTAATAAATAATAGGTTATAATTATTTATTTCTTAAAAGAAAATTTAATAAATTATGATTATTTACTTTTTTAAAGAAAAACTAATAAATATAATAAATTACAATATTTTTAGAAGAAAAATTTGATAAATAATATTTTAAAATTTGAATTATTATTTAAGTAAAAGAATATTCAAATAAATTACAATGTATATATATATATATCTTTATATGTTATTTTATATATAAACAATTAATAATAAACATCTAATTTTAGCAAACATCTTTATACAAATAGTTAATGTAATCAATTGATTGTGAAATATAACTATGTTTGATTTAGCTTGTACATATTTAACATATAGTGGCACTTGAGTATATGATGTATAGCTATTTTTCAGTTAAATCAAATATTTTCAATTTTTGAATACTAGTTTTGGAAATTGTAAGTGGACAGAAAAATAGTGGCATGCGTCATGGGGAAAAATGTAATAGATCTATCAAGCTTTTCAATTTTTATGAAAGGAATTATAGAAGTAAGCAATTATAAATTGATAATTTCATAATTGAAAAACAAGAACTTGAGGGAAGGGGCAGCATCAAAGGTGATAGATCCTGCATTAAATGGTGATTCAAGAAATGGACTAATGAGATGCATTTATATTGGATTACTATGTGTTCAAGAAGTTGTTGATAGACTAACTATGGCTTCAGTCGTACTTATGCTTAAACTTGCATTAGATTTCTTATTGGGGACTTTGTCTCATTGGAGTGAAAATAGAAATTTCCAACTTTTCTTTTGGTTCTCTTCTATCTACATCTTTAGTCATCATATTTAACTTAAATGTTTTTGAAACTTTGTTAAGTGTTGAGGTTGAATGGCAGGAAGAGGTCCGATTGAATGGCGACTAGCAAGTACAAAAAAGTTAATTGTACACGACGGAAGTGGTCTATTGAGCACGCTCTAATGCTTAAATCAGTACTTGATTAGTATAATCAATGTGTCCAAAAGAGTGAACACTGAATGATATATATAAGTGTTAAGCATACCAATTGGTGTGCTTCTGGGTGAATGGCATGTAACCATGTGTCTTGAGTGCATTAGAGATGCTTGTGGGAATCTCGCTAGGTAGTTGGTGCTTTCACATGGTTTATGCTAGCCGATCACATTTTTTATCATTTGCTTGTTGAGATAGTTAGTTCACACAATTCTTATCTAATATGTCCCAAGTCATTTGACCAAGGGATAGTTGATTGATAGGAGGCAGCTTATGCCCAATATTGGCTCAACTTAGCTTTGCCGATTGACCATTGGTCGAATGATTGGGGATTGACTATTTCAGGCTATGTCATTTGTGCTCTTCCTGCTTGATGGGTCACACACTTGGTCTACCAGAAGACTTTCTATTTTCTCAGGCTAGCTATCACCTACATTGCACTCATCATATGATTTTAATGTCAGTAATTATGGTTGTAACAGTCACATCAGCTACGTGGATCACCATCTGAACCATTGATCTCGAGCATTCTTAGCCATTGGATTTGTCATATCCGTCTAGAAAAATTCGTTTTGGACCTTCTGTACTTTCTTGCTTCTACACTTTTGTTCACAATTTCATTACCGATCCACCATTACTACTTTGCTCCTTCATTGTCTCTACTTTAAACTTTAGAGCCAGCCACTTTTTATAACTTTCGGCCGTGCTTTATGCCTTTATAGGTAATTTCTTTTTCATCTGCTTCTTTTACTTTATTGTGCTCTTTGTTTTCTGCATTTTTCTTTTGCAAACACACTAAATACAATAGTTCATCTCTTGCACTTCTACCCTAGTGACTATGCTTTGTACTCTTGCCCTATCTTAGGCTACATTAGAGAGACCAGTGCTTTTACCCTCATTCTCTAAAATTTCTTCCCTTGGAACTTGAGTTTTCATTTGACTTTTCACGTTTGATTATCCTTCCTATTTATTTTGCCCTTCTTAACCATTTCTTTTTTTTTTCTTTAAAGATGGGCTTTGCTATTGTACTCTTTCCCTTCATGTCTAGTAGACCTTGTAATCCTATTGACTTGTCATCAAATTCTGACTCCTTATCAAACCTTGGTAAATATTCCCTTAAAAAGATCAGTTACCACTTTATTTTTCCCCTTTAATTGATCATGGCCAACTAGTCTCACGATGAGCATAGAAATGAATGGGTTCACCTCATAGATGCTACGTTAGATAACCTCCGAGACATCCACCTAGACATAAAGCCCATAGCTGCTTCAGCTAAATGGTGAGACCCAGACATAATCTTAGAGGTGGAGAAAGTCCACATTTAGGAAGAGTCCATTAAGGATGCTAGCCTAGAATATTCTAAGCTACACATTGGTTTTAATGTTGAAAAAACAATTATTATCTAACAATATGTTTTAGTGTTTTTGAATCTATTTTTCAAGT
>JANHAO010029059.1:0-10455 GCA_026873985.1 Saraca asoca
TTCTATTCTTCAAATCAATCTGGATAGTTAAACTGTAAAGGTTTCAGTATTTAGAAAGAGTGAAACTTCCCTGTGGGATCGACCCATATTTGCCGGTTCTTTACTACATCTATGCCGTGCGCTTGCGGTTATTTAAAATGTACAACAAGTTTTTGTATATCAATAATTAAAAGGGGGAGTAATGGTAAGAAAGATGAAAAAGGGGGATTAAGAAAAAGAAAAATGATATTTTAATGCTGAATAGAGTAATGAGATTTTAGACGATAAAGGAGGAGTAAGTAAGAAAGAAGAGTAAGAAAAGATTTTAGATTTTATAGGAGGAGTAAGAAAGATTTTAGATTCTTGAAAAACTTTGACCCTTATTGAAAGGAGGAGATATAAAAAAGATGAGTAAGAAAAATGAGATTTTAGATTCTATACTCAATTTTTAAAATTTTTTTTATAAACTTTGACCCTCATCTAAAATTGTTTGTCATCTTCAAAAAAGGGTAGATTGTTAGCAAGTCCCTACAAAAGGGAGAGATTGTTAGCCTTGCTAGGGAGATTGTAAGCATTGCTATCGTACTTTCTTTAATTTTGATGTTAAAAAATAATTTTGATCAATATCACAATCTAACAATGTCTTTATTGTTTATTGTTTGATTATAGGATCAAAGTAAACCTAATGTTATTCAAGAGATCCACTTTATATATAGCAATTTTATTGTTTTAATTAGGATCTTTTGTAAGTGTAATCTAATTCATATTTGATCCAAATAAGTGTCTTAAATCAGTTAAGTTAAAGTAAAAATAAATTACTTGAAATGAGTTAAATCAGTTAATTTTTATAAAAACTACTTTTCACTATGCGAATCGATTCACAAATCAATTCATGCTGAAAATCTTGTGAAGTGAACATGAATTAATTCATGAAGAATTGTTTTTACCAAAGGTTAGAAAATTTTAAGAATCGATTAGGTAATCTATTCATGACCTATTCACATAATAGTGTAAATCAATTCACACATCAATTTAGTTATGAAGTTCTTAATGATACTCATAGACGAATCGATTCATAAGTTGGTAATCATTCTGAATCAATTTACAAATCGATTGACAATTTGAAAGTTAGTTATTTTTTTAAAAGTCGGTTGCCACACTATAAATACTACCTAACCTTATTTCAAACATAACAATAAGTGTGAAAAACTGAGAGAAAACAAAGCAAAAATCTTACCTGTCTTTACCTCATTATTTTCATCAAATTGAATCAACCTTGGATCAAATTGAAGAAGAACACATGTTAGATAATTAAGATCCACATCTCAATTCAAGCAATTGTATATTCTATCTTGAAACTTTATTTCTGTTTTAGATTTCTAAGGTTCAGAAATCTGAGATACAAATGGAGAGGTTGATCATTCATTTGCATCTTCTTTAATTATGAGGTTGATCATAATTATTAAGAAGTGTAATGATTTTTGGTATCTAAATTGGTTCTCAAAAGCCCAGTGAATTCTTGTGTGTTTGGTTCTCAAGAGCCTAGTGAAATCTTATGGTTAGTAATAAAAAGACCATTTGATTTGATTGAAGTGGACATACACTTCGATTGCGGTTTTAATTGAAGTGGAACCACTTGAAAAATTCTGATGCTTTTTACTTTACTGCATTAATTTTTCTACACATATTTTGTTTGATAAATAATCTTACAATCTGAATTAATCTCAAAAGGTGATAATAATTGATTTTATCTTTCAACACAAGTAATTACATTCTTCAAATAAACTTTGATAATTTTCTTTAGAAAAATTCAAAAGAAAATTCAAGACTTCCATTGAAATTCAACTAGAATCAAAACAAATAAGGGATCAACAATGAGATTTCTTGTTCTTTCTATAAAATTGGTGTCTACATCTTTACCCACCTTCTAATATTAGAAGGATGATTAAAGAGGCAGCTATAGACAACTAATTTTCTCTGGGATTTGCATATTTTATGGTCATATGCCCAAAAAAAATTTAAAAACAAATGACTTTTTCATTATATTAATGAGATTGAAAAATTACAAAAAAAAAAAATGAACTCATAAAAGTAAAGTTGTTGTTTTTTATTATGCTGATACAAAAGTATTAAAAATATTAATTAGATTCATGTTTCATTATAAAAATATTATAGTTAAATGCTACTCAATAATTTTTTTAAAAAAAAGATAAAAGGGTACAAAACAAAAAAAGGGAAAAACAAAAAAGCTCTACTAGACAGCATCTCAAAACAAAATGCTTGCTTTATGCAATACTTCTTGAGTAGTGAATACATGTTGCTTGAAGTAGTGTATCACTCCAATTTTGGGACTATGAATTTAAAACACAATAAGAATCACATCAAAATTAAGAAAAAAACAAACACAACCCTTTTGTTAAATAATCAAAAACTTTCTTTTAAAATGGATCAAACAGAAAATAAAGAGAAAAAGAGTCTCTTCTTCAAAGAGATAGATTTGTAAAAAAAAAAAAAACTTAAATCACATCTCAAACAAAGTACAAAACAACATCAGCAAGGCAGCCATCATCAAATCCTTGAAGATCGCAAAAACTTTTTTAAAACTTTGCAAAATTGGTAGTTCTCTCTTTCTCTCTCTCTTGTCCTACCTCATCTCATAAACACACACACTCGTAGAATTTTTTTTTTCTATTCATATTATTCCATTTTTTAAATAGTATAAATAGTTAACATAAAAAAGGATATGTTGTTTAAGAAGAATTTGTCAAAAAAAAAAAAGATAGCCATAAAGAAAGAAGAACTAAACTGATGAAAAGAAAGAAATAGATCTAAGAAAAGAAAAAGACAAAGTTAAAAATCAAATTTTTAATCTTAAACTCAATGTAGAAAATGCTAAAGATATTCAATGTGGGAATGCTCCTTTTCTTCTCTTGACTCTAAACTTGATGATTCTTGATGTTTCTAGTACTTGTATAAAAAGAAAAAAAAAAAGGCAAAGTTGCAAAGAGTTAGCGTGAGGAAAAAGAGGGAAGGAATGGGTGTGGGACACAAGATGAGACTCTATTCTTAACTTAGGTCCTTGTCCCAATCTTCTTTCTTTTTTTTTTCATTCTTTTTTTTTGTTATTTTGTTTTCTTTTTGTTGTTTTTTTTGCTTTGCCCAATCTTTTTTACTTTTGTTTGTTCGTTTATAGATCACATGCCAAGTTAAGTTTTTTTTTTTATCTTATGATTTTATTCTATTTATATATTCATGGTTATAAATAGATCATTTTACTAGATTATAAATTGTTTTTTGCATTTTCATGTATAATATTCTATGACGAAATAAACTAAAAATAGACTTAAAGTTCAATCTTTTTTAGTATTCTTAAAGTGAGGGGTATCTTATGAGTTAAATCAGGCAAGCCAATGAAACTTAAAAAAAAAAATCATCAATATTATTATACATGAAATCATTATAAACATTTGGAGCTTTTATTTATATATTACACTATATTTTAAAATATGTCATTTTCTTGCATCTCTACTTGTATCTTTTTAATTAAAAAAATATAAACCTTTTCTAACAATAGATAAAAGTTAGGAAATTCAATTGTAAGTGCAATAAATATGGCTTCCTTGTTCGAGTTTTCCATAAAGTTTGACAAATTTGATGCATTAATCAAATTAAAAAAAAGTTAATGCGACATGTCAAATTAATAAAATTCATGCAATATTTCAAGTAATAAATTCCTTTTTAACATAACTTTTGCATTATTATTAAATTGAGCACCTCTCATAATTTTAGTGGTATACTATAATCAAACTTTACTTTATATTATTTTCAGTTTATATAGCATACAAATAAAATTTAAATGATGCCTATGATAAATCGAAGTTGAGGGATCTAATTGTGAGTACAATAGTAATGGCCCTCAGTACTCTCGAGGCATTTATTTTGTTTGACTTTGACATTGAAGTTGGAAGAATTTGACACAACTATTTAAGTTGCTTCAAACAACTTTTCCTTCTAAAAAAGAAAAAAAAAGAGCTAAAGATAAATAAAAATTGAGAAATGTTAGCATTGTGTTGACATTAATTAAGCCATAACCTTTTCAAAGGAAAATTGAATTTTCCTTATACTACAATTTTTCTCAATTTCAAAATTTAAATTTTATGAAAATAGTTTTTTTAATACCGCTTGATAAGTATTATTATGAACACACTAGCATGCCCCAAAAATCATTGTGTTATTCAATCACTCATAGTTGCATAATTCATGTATCACTTTTGATATATGTAAAACAAGATGGAATATAAAATATAATAATTAAATAAAATATTTTTATTGTTAGAAAAAGGGTAAATAAACAAATTATATAATGAAGTAATCAGTTTCAAATGAAAAAATAGCATTGGAAAAAATAGGTAATTGTTCTACAAATAGACGTCATAGGGTGCTAATACCTTCCCTGCACGTAATCAACCCTCGAACCTGAATACTAAATTATGTAGACTTTATTTTGGTGTTCGAATCAAACTGCTAAAATCTTATTATTTATGCATAAGGTTCACCTTTCAATTGTTCAAATCCACAGGCATCTTAAATTTTCATCTTGTGTATTTCATATTATGTTATAAATGCATTATTTATGTGTAAGGTTTGCCTATCTGCACCACACACTGCCATCAAGGATGCTATGACATATTAGAAGATAGCATTTGTTGAGACAAACACCTTTTTTTCTCAACAAGGTTGTAAAAGTAGTAACCCCTTGTTTCTTTAAGGTATCCTATGAATAAACATTTATCACACTTAGATCCCAGCTTGTCTATGATGATCTGCTTCACATAAGCAGAACATCCCTAAGTCTTCATCTATGAAAGATTTAGCTTCTTCCTAAACCATAGCTCTTATAGTGTCTTATCAACAGACTTTAATGGGACTCGATTATGGATGTATGCAATAGTTTCTAAACTACAACACTAGAAAGATATTGATAAGGTTACAAAACTCATCATGGATTGTACCATGTTAAGTGAAGTATAGTTCATCCTTTTTGAAACATCATTCATTTGTGGCGTTACAGGTGGAGTCCATTGTGACAGAATCCCAAACTCTTTTAAATAATTCATAAATTCCTGGTTTAAGTATTCTCTACCATGATCGAATCTAAGTATCTTGATACTTTTCCAATTTGTTTATCTACTTCACTTTTAAATTCTATGAACTTTTCAAAGGCTCCAGACTTGTATTTCATCAAATACACATACCCATACCTAGAATAGTCATAGTAAAGGTGATGAAGTAGAAAAATGCACCTCTTGCTAGAGTAGTCATTGGACCACATGCATCACTATATACCAACTCTAGCACTTTTTTGACATGTTCATCCTTTCCGATAAAGGGTTTCTTAGTCATTTTCCTAATGAAACATGATTCATAAGTTTCATATGATTCTTAATCAAAGGGATCCAAGTATCTATCTTTATGTAGTGCCAAAGATAGGATGGATTGATGGATCTAATAAACTTTGGTTTCTTATTTGTGATAGTTAAGATCTCTTGTCTTAGTTCTAGAATATACAATCCACTAATAACTTTGCCACTACCAAACAACATGTTATCATATGAAAAAGAACAATTCTTATTCTTAAAGGTAAAAACAAATCCTTATTGGTCTAAAAAAGAAATGGAAAGAATATTCTTAGAAATTGCAAGAACATAATAATAGTTATTTAGTTATAGAATTAAGCCCCATATGCAATTCTAAAAGGTAGGTACCTACGCTAATAATAGCAACTTCTGCTCCATTCCTAGCACATAAGGCCACTTCAACATTTTGCAGCTTTCTACTATTTCTTAGTCTCTGCAAACCATTACAAATGTGTAGGCCATAACTAGTATCTAATACCTAAGAATTAGCAGGAAAGTAAGACAAGTTTATCTCTATAACTAAAATACCTAATGGTTGTCAAGACCAGCAAAGATAATGTTGAACTATCTAAGCTTATACCTAGAGTGAGCCCAAGTCAAATCCATAAAGACCAATGATTAATTTCTACGTGCTTGTAGTGTAAAATGGGGGATTGGAAATCTAAATAGAATAAGAATTAAAACAAACAATTTGAATGCATTGAAAATAGAATAAAAAATCAAGGGAAATGAAATTGAGAAAAGCTCAATCCAATGGAATTTTACAACTAATTCTATAACTAATCATTGACACTATTGTTTCATTCCCTCTTTGAATGCTTAGCCAAGAAACTAATTAAGAGTAGCACCTAATTAATTCTTTCTAATTTCATCCTAAATTTGCTGACCAAGCCTAATACCTGATTGACCCTTATTGCCAAATTAGTTGAAGCCTAGCACCTTAACCAATTTACCAATAGCATTAAGATCTTAAAACACCAAGTCTAATTAAATAAATTACCCCAATAGCAACTCAACTAAATACCCCTAATCCTCTATAAAAATTGACCTACCCCAAGAGCAAATCAAAACCCTATTGCTACTCTAACCAAATAACCAAAAACAATAACAAATTGCCCGTGGAAATTTAGCTAGCAATAAATTACAATGAATAATCAATTAATAGGCCCTATTAACTAATCATCTAAAGCAATTATAAGCATTAAAACAAATAATCAAGAGACAAATTAGGAATAAATTGGAAATACAAGCAAGTCTCACAATCAACAAAAGAAAAGGTGTAGAAATTCCCTCAAATTGAATTGAAGGTTTAATTACACATTAATGTAAAAAGAAAAGACAAAAATAAAAATAAAGGAGAAACCTAATTGGGGTTGTAGTCTTGCCTTAACAGAGCTCCTCTCCTTCATCAAATTAGAGACAATACAAAATGAATTTAAAAGTTATTACAATTATGGCTCAGGTAAATATATTTATAGACTCACTGCACTGCCTCTTGATAGGGCTATTGATTAGGGTTAGAAAGAAGCTTAGTTAGACATGGGTTCCTTTATATGAAATGTGGCTTTGTTTCTTGGGAGTCCAATAGCCTTGAACTTGCATAAAAAATTGATTCCTAGCCCAAGTTATAGGCCAAAAACCAAGACAATTTTCCAAAACAGTCCAACACCCCAAATAGGATTCAACATTTAAGTCCACAGCCATGAAAATAATTCAAAACAACATAGTTTGACCACAAGCCTTTTATGAAAGTTATTGAGATCAGTCTTACTTTTGCACCAAAATCATTTGTAGAGCTCTATTGATGATGAAAATACTAAAATTGGTTCTAGGTCTTAACATAACACTTTATTCCAGCTTATGGGCTTTATTTGACCTTCAAAATGGCTAAACTAGGCTTTGGACTCTTCATGAAATTTTTAAATCTTTATTTTAGCTTTCCATGACATAAGAATCACTTAAAACTATGAACTAAAAGTATCCTATGTCCCCATCCAAGAAGTAATAATGGGATTTGCTAGCCAACCGCTCAAGCATCTAATCAATGAAAAGTAGAGGGTAGTGGTCTTTTCTAATTGATGCACTTAGCTTGCAATAATCAATGCACACACACAACCATTCTGAATTCTAGTTAGGACAAGCTTATCATCTTGATTTTTCACAATAGTGATCCTTGATTTCTTTGGTCCTACTTGAATAGGGTTAACCCATTTATTGTCTAAAATTGGGTAAATGATTCTAGCATCTAAAAGTATCAAGATTTCTTTCTTAACTACATCCAACATGAAGTGGTTCAATCTTCTTTGAGGCTCTCTGGTTAGTTTAGGATCCTCTTCTAGCAAAATTCTATGCATGCACATGGAAAGGTTTATGCCTTTAATGTTTGCTATGGTCCACCTTATTGCTAACTTGTGATCCTTAAGCACTCTGATAAGTTTTTCCTCTTATTCTGTAGTCAGATTTGTTACTATGATGACTAGAAATGATACTCCCTCTCCTAAGTATGCATACTTTAGGTGATTTGGTACTGATTTTAGTTTTAAAACTAGCACTTGGACCACTAAAGTCAGTAACTTGGTTGGGGGAGGAGATAAGGACTGCAACTCTACCAATTCAAATTTCAATTACAACTCTATAATTTTAGGCTTCATCTTTGACCACAACTCTACAATTCATGCTTCTAATTCACCAAGGTTATTCAATTTAAGTACATCATGCACTAAGGGATCAAACACATTAATAGCAAAGTAGGAACAATCATCATTAGCAGTAAGGTATTTCATTGAATAAAAAATTTTGAATTTCAAGATATCACCATCAAATTCCATTGTTAAAGTACTAGCATACTCATCTATTTTTGTTCTTGCAGTATTCAAAAAAGGTCTTCCTATAATGATAAGAGCTGAGTTTCTAGTTAAGGGATCATCAACCATATTCAAAATGTAAAAATTTGCTAGAAAAATAAAGCCATTCACCCTCACCAAAATATTCTCAACAAGTCCCTCAAGGTAAGTATTAGACGTATTTGCTAACTTAATTATCACACTAGTTTCTTTCAGTGGTCCTAAATTTAGAGATACATAAATGGAAAGATGCATGACATTAATGGATGCACCTAAATCTAGTAAGGCATGTTCAAATTTGGTCTCACCAATGACACATGGAATGGTAAAAGTGCTTAGAGCTTTGCATTTCTAAGGTATTTTTCTTTGAATGACAGCAAAAACAATCTCCCCTATGCTCATTTTTTATTACCTCTCGATTTTCTTCTGGTGGTACATAACTCCTTGAGGAACTTGGCATACCTTGGGATCTAGTTGATCACACCAAGTAGGGGTATGTTCACTTCCACCTTTCTAAAAGTCTCCAAGATGCCTAAGTCTTGTTCTTATTTTTTATGCTTTGCAAGCTTGCTTGGGAAGGGAGGGGTGGACAGATTGGTTAAAAACTACCTGCTTATTCAGAAGTCTTTACCTCTTTTTGCTCTAAAAATGGTTGCTTATCTATGTTCTCTACTTCCTTGCCACTTTTTAATAATATTTCACATGCATTTTCCCTAAGGGTCATCATCATTGTATGGGAGGGTAATCTGCCTGCAACCTAATTTTCTAGGTTGTTTATTTTGGTTTCTACTACACGAAGTCTAGTGTTAATGGTGTTGATGTCCTACTTTATTTGTTAGATGTCTCCTTTGATTTCTTGCTGGAATTGCATGTTGTTTTGAGCCATTGCCTTGATTAGTTCTTCTAAGCCTTTGGTTGAAGAGAAATTTTGACTCTAATATTACATGGTCTAGTTTTATTACTAAATATGATTTTAGTTTTATTGTTGCATCTGATATAGAGGTTGCTAATAGGAACTCTATCATCCAACTTGACTGTCATATCTCACATTAGGATGATCTCTCCAAGCAGGGTTATATATGTTGGAGTAAGGGTTGTATGCCTGTTAGGTCTGAGTTGGGAATCATCTGTTATTTTCTAGAAATCAACCCGTGGCCTGGACTCGCTAGAAAGGGTCAATCTCCTACAAAAAGGTAGGACAGGTCTCAGTGTTGTCTCTAAGGACTAAGCAAATGCCACACAAATGTTCCTCTTGTTTCTATCTTAAGGCCTACTAAAGCTGTTGAACTATTAGGGTATGGTTTGTCATTTGTCTATCTAGATTAGATGTGTGCACCTCATTAACCCTTGTCATTGTATAATATGATCTACCACCAAACTGCTGTGAGTTTGTAGCCATGTTAGATATTAGCATCCTTGCAGTATCAGAGGTCTTGTTTACTAATGCTCCTTTACTTACAGCATCTATCATACTTTTGTCTATAGGTAGAAGGCCTTCATAAAAATACTAGATCAAGAGCTAATCGCTGATCTAATGATATGGACAACAAGCACATAGCCTCTTAAATCTCTCCCAATACTCCAATAAAGTCTCTCCACTAAGTTGTCTAATGCTATAAATTTCTTTTCTTATGTTGGTAGCTCTAGAAGCAAGGAAGTATCTCTTAAGGAAGAGTCTTGTTATCTCAGGCCATATGTTGATAGAGCTAGGAGGAAGGTAGTAGAGCCAACCTTAGCTAAATTAGCTAGGGAAAAATAAAATTTCTCAACTTGATCTATTCCTTTAAAATTCCCTAAGGCTTCATGATTGAGCAGACCACATGGAACTCCTTTAAGTGCTTATAAGGATCTTCTCTAGCTAAACCATGAAATGTAGGCAGTAGGTGTATCAATCCAAATTTCAACTCAAATGCAACATCAATTTGAAGATAGTTAATGTACAATGGTTATTGGTTAAGGTCTGGAGTAGCCATCTCCTTCAAGGCCCTTTGATAGAATGCCATATTTTCTAAGCTTGAATAGGAGGATGAACTTTCAAAGGTCAAGTCCACTATGTCAGGTCCCAATTAAGAGTGGTTAAAAAGAATTAGAACACAGAAGTTAAATTTGTGTGGATCTTGCCCTTTTCTCATTGGAGAATTTTCATACACCTTTTGAAAACTTAATTGAAATCTTTTAGAGCAAGTAGATTTGTTTAAGATTAAGATGAATTAGTT
>JANHAO010029060.1:0-10453 GCA_026873985.1 Saraca asoca
GAATAATTTTTTTCATACCCATACCCGCCCATCACGGGCGGATATCCACGGGTAAACGGGTACGTGGATAAAATTGCCATCCCTATCCACAGCACACTTGTATCAGGATCACGAGGAACTTCAATGCAACTTCTTCATGGACTGTCCAGAAATTGCAATAGAAGCTAATGCCATTTCAAACATAATTTATGTAAACTTGATGCAAGAGCTGAAGGAAGAGTAAGGAATCAAAACGCATCCAATGCAACTATTCAAAGCAAAGAGGAAGGTAAATGAGAACAACAAAGAGAGCCATGCAAGGTCATATAGCAGTTTACCTCTGTGGTATGATCTTATCATGCAATCTAATCCAGTCACTATAGTTGAGATGGAATTTAATAGGCCTATGATGTATAGCAACCCAATGTTCAAGAGTTCTATGCTTTGATGCTCTAAAAAAGGGTTTTGTGTGAAGTTTTTGATCTTGGTTTGGTATTGACAGATGTCACTTAAAAGGGCCTTTTGGGGGTATTTTATTGTTTGGTATAGCCATTGATGGAAACAAAGGGATGTGTCCACTTACCATTGTTATGGTGGAGACAGAGAGCAAGGATACTGGGAGATGGTACCTATATTGGTTGCATGAGGCTTTTCTTAGTTAAGTTGAGTATCAGAACTTTCTAGCAATTGCCATTATGTTTAACCAGCAGCAAGTAGTACTCTATACCCTAATTTTTTTTTTCAAATGCAGCAAATATTAATAATTTCATTTAAATAATGCATATCATTGTAAGGATTGGAGCAAGTTGTGCAACAATAATGCCATATGCAAGGCACAAATATTGTTGCCTCCATTTGCTTGCATACATGAAGTTAAGATTTTCAACCATGGCATTAAGGCCCCAATTCTAGCAAGTTGCTAGGGATCCCGATGAGTTCTTGTTTCAAGGAGCCATTAAGAAGATCAAGTCTATTTTAATGGAAGCTACTGAGTGGGTGCTACCAAGACCCAAGCAAATGTGGGAAAGGCACACAATGGACCCCTTCTGTAAGTCTGATCATATAAAAAATAATGTAAGTGAAAGTTTTAATAATTGGTTAGTGATGATAGGACAAAAACTATTTTTCACTTGTAGAAAGTTTGAGAGTGTGGTTGATGAGCAGATTTGCCAAGAGAGATGAAGATGTTTGTGTGTGGGATGACAACTAAAAAAAAATAATGAAGTGAATTGAAAATTAACATAAAATAATATAACAAAGTAAAACCAAATTAAAATATAAGGATTTTGTGGAATAAAAAAAAAATTCTAAAAGGTTAGAGCCCATTGGATACTATAGTAACCATGGTTGGTAGGAGTTCAAATACCCATTCTAAACCAATGTTACAGTCTCTACTAAAATAAGGAGAGAAAGACTACCACTAAAAAATTTTTTTATGTTGGTGGCAACTTTTGTCAAATTTAAAGAGGGAGGAACTTTAGGTATCAACTTTTGTGTTAGCTGTGACTTCTTTCAATGAAAAACAAAATGGTCATACTTCTGTCATTTAAAGAAAGATCAGAAAAATAATAATATACTTCCAAATATGCCCTTTGTTTGTAATCACTTCTAGCCGAAAAGTCTTATTGCCTTTCTTGCTCCATCGTGTAAAATTAAAGAGCCTCCACAACTCCAAAAGAAAAATCTTATCTTTATATTGTTTTTATTTGGTAAAATAAAATATTAGCAACCTAAAGACAAAGAGGAATAGAGAAAAGATTGCCCTCATCATCTTGTGACATTGCGTTGTTTCCTGATAAAGTAATCTATATATATAGAAGATGAGCATTATCATGAAAAACGAGCAGTGAAAGGGTGATGTAAGTTATAGAAATAAACAAATAGAATGTTACATTTTCCTAGCCCAACATGGCAACTTGAGGATTGTGCAAGATTTTTCAGGATTGACAAACCTTGTAAAGGAGCCAACAACACCCTAACCTTCTCAAAAGAGATGAATCATATTAAAAATATCATAACAAAAACATAACAATGCCAAAAGTGAAAGTTGAACTGGAAGGAAAATAAGTATAAACTTTCCACATGGAAAATTTTGAAAGACCACCAAAAGCTCAAATTAAGGGTTTGCCACTTGGTTGTGTCGGGCGTAGATGGCTTTTGGAGCACCTCCAACAGAGGCAAATAACTTGTACCCATTTTTTGAGGAGAAAAACCATTTTAGTGGCTAGAACATAAGGCAACGAAACCAATATAAAATGCCAAATTATAAAGTTGAAAGTTTGAAGCTTGCATTCAAGTCTCAACTTTTAGATAAAGATTTCTAAGCATCAGGTCGTTCTATGTAACACAAAATACAATTACATGTCACATAGCTTAAAGTTTCAAACATGAAACATTAAAACAATTGAGACAGACAAACAAATTTGGTAGAATCTGTTTACCTGTTATTTGTGGCATGTTTCCTCTGTTATACACAGATATAGAAAATATAATATTCTGTATTTAACAAAGAATCAAAAAATAATAAAAAATGCACCAGCCACATAAAGCTAACTTCCATGGCTACTAAATTCCAGCAAGTGTTTGGCCAATTCCAAATATTATCTCAACAAATCCAAAAAGACAACCGTATCTTCAGAAATCTCATTCCTAATTTCATCAAATTCTTCAAACAATGGCTTCAACTACCAAATTCAACTATTGAGATCATAGCATTGCTTCTTCAGCACGCACTTGAACTTCAATATCAAAATTTCATTGATTCCCTTTGCACAATTTGCAGATATCATAAAGATAAAATAGTTTTTAATTTCAACCAAGATTTGAATTGAAAATATTTTGATTTAGAGCACAATATCAAGTTGACACTACTAGAATTTAAAGAGGATTAGCAACATGTGAAGAAATATCCAACCATTGAAGGATAGATGATGCAAATAGGGTATTAAGAGTTGTAGATATGATGAGATACAATGAGAAAATTTACCTTGTCGGTAGTTGGAGAAAGCCGTGAGGAGCTATTGCCAATTGCTGTCATAGCGTTTAGAGTCATCATCTTCTAAGTTGCAGGTAAGAGAAGCAAGAAGCGCATGGTTTTAGTGTATTTGAAGATTGTGTTTTCTGAAGCATCGATGCTTTGGCTCTGGTGTAGTTTCAGATTTCAAATTGGCAAGAGCTGTTGCGAGTACCTTCAAAGCCAAAAATAAAAGGAAAGAATGATTAGAATATTTTAATAGATTTGAAAAAAAAAAAAAAATAGCAAGCCACGATAATGGTGTAAAAGCTTCAGATACTATACAACAATTTTACAACCTTTGGCTTTTGTTGCTTCAGGGTAGCTCCAAGGTCCAAAAAAATGAGAATGGTGAAAATCGTTGATGGCATTCAAGATGAGACAATGATATCTGGAGAGAAAATAGAATGAATTCAGTGCTATTGCTTGCATTGGTGAAGCCCAATCCAAAGAGAAACATTGAAGGACATATAAAAATGGCTTAGTGCTCTTTAAAAGCAATTTTAAAAACATTTCCTTTGAGGAGCATGAGCTATTTAGCGCAATAAATTAGGCTTTGGATAGTCTTGTGCTTGAGTTTGAATTTGAATGGAGGAAGACAAATGCTACATTTGGTGTTTTGCAATTTTCAAAGCTACGTGGAACTGTTTGGAAGTATTTTCAAGTGTTTTTGATTTATTATTTTTAAAAATAGTTTTTTAAAAATAATTTTTAAAAATTATTTTTTTAGAATTAAAAAATAAAAAATTTGTTTGAATGTAAATTTTGAAAACAGACATTTTCTTTATTTTTTAAAATGAAAAAAATATATTTAATATTATTTACAACTTTGTCATTAATGAAAATATGTATTCTTTTTAATTTTAAAAAAAATCTAAAAACAGCTATATATAAAAACAAGGAAAAATATTATTTTACTATTTTTTGAAAATTATTTTTTAGTTATAATTTTTTAAAACAATTTTTAAAAATAGATTGTCAAACAAATTTTTTTATTTTTATAGAATAGAAAAATAAAAAAATTATTTTTAAAAATAAAAAACCTGCTTCCCAAACAGGTCCACAGTGCTCGAGACCAACAACCTTTGCTACTTGTTTAGAAAAAGAATTAAATGAGTTGTACAATTGCTTGGAGAAGCCATTAAGAGAGCAGTTTTATTTACAGTGTCTAAGATCATCACCGCTTTAAGAAGATGAACAAGTGGATTTTAAATCTACGGTGAAGATTTGAAGATGAAGGATGAATCAAACGGCTGAAGTTATTTTAAACAAGTCCCAAAAAACAAAGTGAGAGAAAGCATCGATACTTTTACCTTTGGTAGAATGCTTTTTACAATACAACTTCCAACAAAGCTTTTTGTGATGACACCTGTCCTCATGCTCCAAGAAGATCTGTAATGTTGACATTTGTCTCTTTTTAACCAACTTTCATTTTAATAGTGACACCTGTCCTTTTTTTTTCTATGTACTTCTAAATACTAGAATTAGAACAAGAATGTTGACCGCACATGTTGAGTAGCTTATGATATTACGCTGTTGAGTTTCAAGACACGGGATACAATGCACAAAGTTTTTAATGAAGGATTTTCCTGTAATTTATCCTGTCTTTTTTAAGTTGAATGGTGGGGAACAAATTTTTCTTTATCTGCCACAAGAAAATAATTATATTAGCATTTAATGAAGCCAAATACCAACTAAGGAATAATTCTGAAATTTATTGGAAAGTATTTTCAAAAAATTACAAGAAATTTTGATGCAATACAATTATATTCAGTTTTTGATCATTTTATTAAAATTCTAGGTACAATACAATAAAACTGTAGAAACAATTTCATATCAAGGTACATTCTTGGTGCCATGCAATGATATTTACGTAAGAGTTTAATAAAAATATAGAAACAATTTAATAAAAAGGTATATTCTTAAAAATATAATGATTAATAATAAAAATTTTTAGTAAAATTTATTATTCAAAATTTTCCAATATTGTGTAGGAATATAATCCAAAATAGTAATCATAAATTAAAAGAGTTTGTTTAAATTCTGTTATAAATGTTTGTATGTAGCCTATAGTAATGAATAATGAATAAAATTGATATTTATCTTAGTATATTATGTAGTTTATATTTTACGTGATGGGAAAATCCATTTACATTTTACCTGATATATCACATCAGTAGTCCATTGATATTTATGTTAGTATATCTTGTAGTTTTTTTTTTCTCTGTTTTATACATTAACTAGTATTTCATTTGTGTGTTCTTAAAAATTTACTTTACTTTTGATTTATTATTATTTATCAATCATATTATGAAAAGTATTTTGATTTTACTTTAATAAAATTTTGTACACTAAACAAAGAAATATTTAATTTATTTTAAAATAAAATAATAAATTGTTTAAAAAATAACAGTGAGCATGACCAAAAAGTTATACAATCAAGTAGTATTAAAAATGTTCTTTCATTTGAAAATTAAAATTTTAAAGCATATATCAACATAAGAATAAAATTTTGAAGATACATCTTTCTCTTTAGAATATAAATATCTAGACATACAAGTTCAAAACTCAAAAGCAATTGGAAGACACAACAAAATAGCTAAAAATTAAGAAAAATATCTCACACACACCCATATATACATGAACAATGAAGAAAGTTCTTCCATTATTTATACTCAATTACATCCAGAGGGAACATTCCATATATGGATCATACCACTATAGTGAGTTTGAGGAAAACTTTTATATCAAATTGTTTAAAGAAAATATTTATATCAAATTGCTTCCATTCCTTCCATGTAAGACATGGCACACAACCCGAAGTGACCTCTAGCAAACGGAAAGTTGACTCTAGACAAGCAGCAAAAGTGATGACAAGAAATAGTCACAAAGTGAAGTCCAAGGGCTAGGCCCTGTATTGAACGATAGTAAGTACTAGGCCAATCGACTAAGGGCATGGACCCAATTGTTAGGCAGAACCAAGGCGAATCAACCTTCTAACTGTCACACAACAACTGGTATGATCCAAGACATGCACAAGCAACATGGCTACTTCAACTGTCAAGTGAGAATCTCACTCACGCCACCAGTGTGCCAGACACATGTGGCTGCTCTTCATTCACCTTGGAACACAATAATTGGAACGCTCAATGCCTATATAAACACATATGTATCTCCTTCTTAGATTATCTTCTTTACTATTACCGAAACTCTACTTGAGAAATAACTTGAATGTCAGAGTGCATTTGATGGATCACTTCTATTGTATGTAGCTAACTTTGTTACTTGTGTAGATCATTAACCCACCCGTCTCCATCTTCCTAGTCGGTTCTTCCCAAAAGAAGAGTTTCAAACTTCGATATTGTTTTTATATATTTTACAAAACTATTCATTCTGTTATTTTGATTGGGGAATAAAAACACATAAACTATCCTTAATATATTATTGCGTAATTCTATTAAAAAATCAAATTCTTAAAAGATTGAATATTTTCACCTTTCAATAATTAATTTTGCTTTCCAATTTATGTTTTTTATTTGCAATAAAAAGGAGTAGTAAACCACGCAACACAGACGTAATGTCCTAGGTTCAAACTTAAGACACTACAAAAAGGAAAAATCCCAAGACAACATTTGGGACTATTGCATTGTGATCTAATGGTAAAAACACTCAATCTCTTAATAACATTCAAAATTCAATCTTTTTCCATTTTAAAATGCATCATGTGTTCAAAAAATATTGATATTTGATATGCCAAAATCAAGAAAAATGATTAACAAATATTATATATTTTTTTGCTAAATTTAGTAACATTTTATATTTTAAATATAGTTTCAAAGAAAAAAAAAAGAAAGACATTAAAAAAGTCAAATAACCTAATAATGCACAGGATAACAATGAGAGTTTACTAATACCGGAACTTATGTGCATGTATATACTTTTTATTTATTTATCCATTTTTGGAAAATTCACTAAATATATACAATTTCAAGTCATAGGTTAATGCTACCACCAATTTTATACATTTTTTTAGTATAAACTTATAAAACTTATATATCACATTCTATGGGAAAAAATCATCTCTCAAGCTGGAGTGTTTTTGCCTCTTCTCAAGTTGTGCATGCCTCTACATCTATTCATATTCCTTAGTTATATTTATTCCATAATTTACAGTGTCTCTAGTTCTTCATCATCAACTTTTTTTTTTTTTTGGTTGTTTTGGCTGGAACCTTTGGCCTTTGCATTGTCTAGACATGATGAATCACTTATATGTTTGGAGTCTAAAGATGAAATAGTAGATCTAATTATAAATCAGCATGAGAGCACTGAGTGTTCTTCTAGTTGGGAGGACCTGTAGTAATAAGATATTAAACAAAGCAATAGTCAAAGGTATGATCCAGAAAAGTTGTGGTTTTGGAGATGATTTTTGCAATGAGTATGCAAGACCAAATACATTCATTTTTAATTTCAATCTCCCAAGTATGGTTATAGAAATTATCTTGATTTCTCCTTGGAAGGTAATGGGAAATTTACTCAATGTGTTGGGATTAGTTTGTTAGTTTGCAGGAGATTAATTTCAATCTCGCAATGTTTTGGGTACAAATTCATAATATATATCCCTTAGGAATACATGGATGAGGAGAATTGGAAGTTGTATTGGTTTGATTTGGATATGGATTTGCCTTTTATCAAGGGGTGTATGCTAAGATCGTTTTTGCATTTGAGAGTTAGAATGGATATGTCTAAACCTTTTCCTATTGGTGTGTGGATTCCCAACAGAGGAGGTAAAATTTGACCTCATTTCTATCATGAAAAGTTATAAAATGTCTATTTTGGTTGTGCAATCATAAACCATGAAATCAGAATCCGTAGAAATCCAAAAAATTTTTTAGTTGTCAAAGGTATAGGAAAATTGGTACTTGTATGTGTGTTCCAAAAAAAAAAAACATGTATCTCAACTCATTCAGTCTAGACTAGTGGATGCCATCTTGGGAAATTCTACTAGACTTACAATCAATGATGGTACAGTTTCTAATGTGTTAGCTTGTGTTCATAGAAATGGAAATGAGAGTTCAGTTAAGAAAGTTTCTCTCTTGCTTAAAATATACTAGTGTGAATTCTAGTGGTTTTGTTATGACAAAATCAAGCATTAAATTTGGTAATTTTGGGTTGTTATGGATTTATCTCATCAATTAGATCAATAGTTCAATCTAGAGGGGAAATATTCTATTTCTATGATTAAACATAATCTAAATTCATAAATGGTTGGCCAGATTTCTAATCTAAGAATGAGTATAGAGATTTGGTTCACAAAAGGAAGATGAAATGTGGGAAGTTGATTAAATAAGTTCAAAAGAGATCTAAGTTAAAGATACAAAAAAAATTTCATCTTATTTTGGACTCTATGCAATTCTCTAAAGGTGAAAATGTAAGTGATCAAAATGCAAGAAAGATTGTTAATGTAACAAAGTGAAATAATAGAGTAAGAATATTAGGATCTGATGCTAGTAGTACAACAGTGACTAAGGAGGCAGGCCTTATCATGCCCCCATGATGCCATGCAATGCCTTGCTTAGAACTATCGAGGTACTAATTGTGCCTCAACATTAGGGCCCTTAGAGCTCTTATAAGATCTCATTAACTAGATTGTGTGTTTATTTGTGAAACTAAAGCATTTTTAATCAAAATTGAGGAGGTTGTAAATTCTATTCAGATAGATTTTTTCTTTTCTATTCCTACTAATGGGATAAGAAGTACTTTAGCTATGTTTGGAGCTTGAGCCTAGATTTAGAGGTCATTCATGGTACTGAGCGTTTGATACATTGTGTTGTTAAGAATAAAGGCTCTTCTCCGAAATGGTTTTTCACTAGTGTGTATGGTTTTGCACTTTTACATTCTCAAGATAAATTTAGTGGTCTTTAGTTGGAAATTCAAATAATGTTGCATTTTCTCGTCTCATGCATCATCTTGGTGGAATAAAACTAGATTTCTAGGGGATTTCACATACTTGGGATGATGGGGGAGTTAGTTCTCAAATGATCCATGAGAGGATAGATAAAGTTGTGTGTAATGATCTATGGAGGTTGAACTACCCTAGGTGATGTGACCCCCAATGATATAAACCATGTAACCCACAAATAAATTGTTATGTTGCCCAAGAAAGTTGATCAGATTGAACCCCGCCCCAAACTAACTTGTAGTTTGTAACTAGAAGTATTAAGAATAATAGTGTCACACTCACAAAAAAGGAAGAGATGAGAGTGATAAACCAGAATGCCACAAGATTTGCAATCTTGAAGAATTCAATTAGTTCTTGAAAGAACCAAAGGAGAAGAAAAACCTCTCTTTTTATTAATCAAATTACAATCTGAGTTTTACTAGCAAAATAGCATTTAAATAGGAAAACAAAAATAACCTGAACCAATCTCACAAAATTAGCAACCACCTAAAACAACCTGAACCAATCCCACAAATTTAGCAACCGCCTCCCTAATTAATAGGAAAATTAGGTCTATCCATAATTTACTTCCCAATTAATTGGAGAATTCCTATTTTAGTGGAGTTGTATAACTAACAGTCCCAATTTATACTTAATAACATAAAACTAGTCCTAAATATCTCAAATAGGGACTAAAAACGTGTTTGACCCAAATTACACATAATTAAAATTCAAACAACTCAGACTTGAGCCTAAATACACATTTTAGCTTGCAAACAAAAGATAGCTCCAATTTGAGCCTGATTAATTAGAACACTTCAAATCAACTTAAATAAGCAAGACAAAGTGTTTGGACTCTTCCTAGGCATGAATTCCATCCCTTGCTTCAGATTCAACCCGTATGCAACCAATTAAACCTCTAAGAGCATCATGCATTTTCTTGGCTTTTGCACGTGTAATGGTCTATCACGAATATGTAAAGGATCATTTAAAGCTCCATTAGTAGCCACATCTTGGATCCCATCATTCCCCCTCTCTTCAAAAGGCTTCATCCTTGAATCATCACCTACATCAAAAGGAGAAAGATCAAATACATTAAAAGTTGCACTAACATTGTACTCACCTGGAAGATCCAGTTTGTAGGCGTTATCATTGATGCGAGTAACCACTTGAAATGGACCATCCCCTCTTGGCTGTAACTTTGAATGCCTTTGTGCTGAAAGCCTTTCTTTATGCATATGTACCCAAACCCATTCACCAGGTTCAAAAATTACTTTCTTGCGCATTTTGTTGGCAGCAGCCACATATTGTTCCATTTTCTTCTTAAATTGTTACCGCACCTTCTCATAAAGTTTCTTTATTGAATCTGCTTTCTTTGCACCATCTAAGCTAACTAACTCATTAATAGGTAATGGCATTAAATCCAATGGTGTCAAAAGGTTAAAACCATAAACAACCTCAAAAGGGGAATAATTAGTAATAGAATGTACAGCCCTATTGTATGCAAATTCTACATGTGGCAA
>JANHAO010029061.1:0-10459 GCA_026873985.1 Saraca asoca
CGGGTTAACGATGGAGTTGGCACGAGGACGTGCAGTCTAAAGGGGTCGGGAATGATGTGTCCCACATCGGTTGGCAAGGGCGGTCCGGGTGTTATATATATGGGTTCGCAACCCTCCCCTTACGAGCTAGCTTTTGAGGTGGAGTTAGGTAGGTTCATATAAAAAATACACGTAACATTTTATAAAATTTATTAAAGAGTTATAATTTCTTGCTAAAAATTATCATATTTTTTTACTGTTCCTCATTTTATAATTTGATTGACAAAATATCACATGTTTAAGTTGATTCATCAAAAACATTACACAAAAGTATATTTTTATAATATTGTATCTTAATTATGATATAATATATTATGCTATATGCAACTGTAAAATAACTAAAGGTTAAATTTTTATTTCTCTTTTAGTCCCTCTATTTCTATGAAAAATGAAATTTTCTAAAAGGTACTCTCATTAGAAAATATATTTCTAAAAAATGAATTAATTTTTTTGCTATTTATACAATAAGAGAAAATGTTTTCCCTTATTTGATGTATAAAAGCAAAATATTTTCTTTCATTAAAATTAAAATATCTCAAGACATTCAATAATTTTTTGGTTATTAGAATGTTTTCATGACAAAAGTTAAAAAATCTTTATTAGTAAAATTTAAAAATTAAAAGTACACTTTGAAAACTAAATTAAAAAAAAAGTTTAAATCCTTCTTTTTTATCTTCATTATTTCTACTTTGTTTATTCACCTTCAATTGACTTCAATAAAAATTGTTAACTACTTTTGTGAACTACTTTGTTATCCATATACTTTATCAACAATTTTTAATAAAATTATTGAATATTAGCATATGTAGAGATGAAAGGAATAGAGATTGGAGAGAGAGAGAGAGAGAGGGGGGGGAAGGAAGAGGTAAAGGGAAAGAGAGAGAGATAAAAAGATAAAAATGAGAAAGAGAAAATAAAGGGTAGAGAGAAACAATAAAAGTAGAGAGAAAAAAGAGTGACTATGTAATATGTGGTGAATAGAAAAAGAAAGTTGGGATAGGTAAAAAGATAAAGATGATAGAGAGAGCCAAGGGTCAAAGTAAAGAAAATTGTATAAGACTATGTAACATGTATAGTAAGTTGAGAAAGTAATTTCTTTTAGTTAAAAAGGGAAGTTACTTTTTTCCCAAATATACTATTATTTTTCTATTCACTAAAATTTACTTTCTCCTACCAACTTTCTTTTTAACTCTGAACATATAAAAATTATTAAAATAGTTTTCCAGAAAGCATTTTTCTTTTAAACAAATGCCTCCTTAGTTTCAAAACTATATCATGTATAGTTTTAAATATTATTCTTACATTCTTATTCCTACTTTTTCATCCACTCCCTTTCATAAATAAATGAGACTAACTCAAAACTTTGAATCTGCTTGTGATAGAGAATAGGTGAAAAGTGATGATAAGGAGGTGAAAAAAGAGTTATTCTTAAATATTATTTATGTGTAAAATATCAAGACTAGAATATCATTTTTGTTTGAGTGAGTTTTTTTCAATTTAGTCTGTATTTAATTTTCATTCTCAATTTGGTTTTTGATATATTCAATTTCTTTTAATCAAGTTCTTCTATCTATCTATTTCGCATCCTATTAAGTAAAATGATGATTTAGAAATCTAAAATTTTAAGTGATGCCATCTAATATTTATGTAAATATTAAATATAACTTGTATAAGAAAATTAAGTATTTAGATAGATTAAAACATGGATCAAATGATAAAAAAGAAGAGATTAAAGTAATTATTTTATATCTTTATCTTTAAATTATAGACATTGTTGTACACAAAGAATAGCCTCCGGCGGACGAGTCCCTGAGGATCCAAAGACCAGTCCTCGCGCTCCAACGATGAGCCTTCGGAAGCTCAGACAGCGACAACGAGCATCAAACCTGTCTCGCTCGCCTCGCTAGATCATGGTCCGAAGGACCACACTCTGGCAACAGCATGACTCAGCGATAATGGGCTCAAGCGTCAACCCAGCGATCGTTCCGCTTGCGCTCGCCTCCTCGCTATGGCAATTCTAGTGGCTCAACTCTAGCTGCTTCCTCGTAAAGCTCTCGCTTGAGACAGCAGAGCACCTTGCCTGACATGATGACGGCTACGGGTCTACATGTCGGCCTAAGACAGCCTGCTTCCCAGCCTATTGCCGGGATACGGTCTTCTTAGTGTCTTTTCTTATTTATTTGATGTAACACAACTGTAGCTAGCATTTAAAGCATGCTAGCTCTCCTTCCTCTATAAATAGGATTGCTTTGTTAGAAGAGAGGGGAGAGAGGTCAATCTTGTAAACAAGACCTCCTTAAAAGTATCCAGTATCAATAAAAACTTCCATCGTGGACGTAGGGTCCGGTGCTGCCTGGATTTGGCCAAACTACATTAAAAATCTCTCTTGCTCTTCCTCTTGTCCATCTTCCACAACACTTCAAGGGTAATATTGATTCCCGAAACTCACATTCCGTTGATTGAAGTTCTGGTCCTCTGCACGAGTCGGATTTTGACGTCAACAGACATAAAATAGATTTATAATATAAAAGGTGCTATATAAGCATTAAAAGGCACTACATCAAGTTTCAGGCTTTTATATAATTAATTTTATTAACAAAGTTAAAGATAAATAGATAAAAAGATTTAATTAAATTAAATTAAATTTATAAAAGATCAAATCAAAAATTAAAATTAAATAATAATCAAATTAAAAAATTTAGTTTGACTAATAACCTAAAATAAAATAAAATAAAAAATAATGTTTCAGTCAATTTGATTTTAAGTCCAATCCCTAATTTGAGGATCGGGCTAAAAGGGGTTCCTGGTCCATTGAAGCCCATGTTAACGATCTCAAACTATTCTTTCTCAACAATTTCCATCAAACTAAACTAGTGATTGTCATCGCCTCTGCTTCATCCGGTAAGCCCTTTCTCTTCTGTGCACCTAATGATATTCTAGTTGAAGATTTCTGTAATCCATTTTTTATTCCAATCTGATTCTATTATTTTTCCAATCCCTATAACTTTTTTTCTTCCTTCGATTTTCCAGGTTGCGGTTTCTTTCTGTTGATAGTTCCTCTCTCAGAAATGGCGTCGAGTCTGTTCAATGCCCTCCTTAAGTCGTCCAAATTTTCATGGACATGGACATCGACAAGAAATTTCAGCGTTGTAACCACTCAAATCGGCAACCACACCGCCAAGTGGATGCAGGTAGACTGTCATTTCAATTTTCTAGAGAATTACTTTACGGTAGCATGATTAATTTCTCTTTTGCTCTTTGGGTTGTTATTTAATTTCACTCTGGACCATAAAAAGATATGGTGTTTGAAAGCCACGTTGGATCTAAAGATAATTATATTCGGGAATAATGTCTGAAAATAGTCTTGACTCTTTTGAGTGAATTGTTTTCATTGGGATAGTGTTAGGAACTAACCCTTTTAAGTGCCAAGTTGTGAAGAAGAGTGAAGAGAAGTAAAACTTTTATATATATATATATATATATATATTTAACCATGTGGAAATGCTTTTATTTAGTTTCTGGATAACAAAAAATGATTTACATGTGGTTCATACTAATAATAAATTTAATTTTTTTTTATGTATTTCAAATATATTATGATGACATTTTCTCTTTGATAAGATACTAGACTTTGCCAAGCTCCAATTCCCCAAAAAGCTTATCAAGGTCTAGGAATGTTTGCTGAATACCTCTTAAGACACCCTACACGTGAATGATCTGTGGCTGGAAACTTGGAAAAAGTAAATGCACACCTTGTCTTGTTTCTTCTATCAATGAATTCCTGTTTTCTCAAAATTAAAAAGAAAAAAAAAATCATCAGAAGAGTTTGGGCGGCATAGAGATCGAAACCTTGATTATTTGGATGAAAAGAATCTGAAACCATGTCAAGAACCAACTATCCAAAAAGCTTAAAGTACCAGGAGAAGGCAATGGTCTTACTAAGTATTTCTAACAGACTCATAAAAGCTGATAATTTGCATTGAATGATACCTAGGCTCAGGATGATGGGATAAGTATTGTGTAGATAAGAAAAGGAGATCCATGTCATCGAATTTTTTTTTTTTTTTTTTTTTATGGATCTAACTACATCCCAGTGCAGAAAACTATGCTGAGAGGAGGTGGAATGCAGTTTTGAATAAATGCCAAGCAACAGAAAATTTTCACAGAAGTGGTTCTTTGGGGGTCAAATATGATTTTAGTCATCCTCAATGCACACTCAAAGACGCATTTATTTGATTGACTTATTTTATTCCTCATGTCAAGAAGGAAAATTTTGTCTGTTCCCCTGAAGGAAAGAGGATCAACTGTTTAATACTAAACTGTTAAGCTCAACAAAATTGTTTGAAAGTTGCCTCTAATGAGAGTAATAGATTGGTTAGGATCAATGTGAGCTAGGGGATGGCTTTTCTTGATCCTTAAATCCTGAAGAAAAAATATTGCAATATTAGTATGAAGGAAGCTTTTTTAAAAGCACATATAGTGTAGTGCATTTTATGAGTTTTGAAGTGAATCAAACTACTTGATCCGGGATATATATTGGTTTTGCCAACACAAATTGGAGTGAAAAAGGAAGCGTACATGTGGCCTAACCGTCTCTCAAATAGCACAAGGAAGTAAAGTTACTTCTGTTCATGTCTATAGTAGCCACTATTGATTGATGCCATTTACTTAAAAGAAGGAAAATAAAATTGAGAGTATGCCAATATAGGCTTATGAAAAAAA
This sequence comes from Saraca asoca, assembly GCA_026873985.1. Classification (NCBI taxonomy): domain Eukaryota; kingdom Viridiplantae; phylum Streptophyta; class Magnoliopsida; order Fabales; family Fabaceae; genus Saraca; species Saraca asoca. Next base: position 4,762 of record JANHAO010029061.1, read on the forward strand.
TGAAAGTCACATAATTGATTTCAAAGTGCAATATTTTTGGTGGAGTGGATGTCTGCTATTTCTCTAATTATTTGGCGCAGACTTGGTTGAATGTGTATGCTATCACGATTTTTGAATCTGGTACTTAGCTTGTCATTACACAATGAAGACATGCATGCATGGCCATATTGTGTGTTTTTGAAGTGCACTGAGTTTGCTAGTTAGATATCCTACGAAAAGTTAAAGTTGAGATAAAAACAACTTGATGTAGCCGCTGTCATATGCGTCTTTAATAAGTTGAGAATGGTGAGGAGTAGACTGAGGAGACTTATCAGGCTAAGGTTTTCATGAGATGAAGCTAAGATTTTATTGAGTGTATAAAGATCATTATACAGTCTACAACTATTCAGTTGGGACTTGGACAATTAAACACCTTTTGTGGTTCAGTCAACCATGTTGAGAATCTCACTCTTATATTAGGTATCACACTCTAAGGAAGAAACAGAAATGCCATCTGATGTGATCTCCCTTGGAGATGCCCCTGGATCTATTTCCAATTCAATACCTAAAATTAAAAGAAAAAGAAGGATATTCACGTCATACTCTAGATAGGAAGAAGGGGAGTGATAAGTGATGAAATTAAACGCTACAAAGAGTAATCTCTTTGATAAGTCTTCAAGTTCTACAAGAAACCTAGAAGAGGAAGCTCTCAAGAAGAAACACTCTTCAACATCAAATCTGAATGGTGATTGAAACATGCCTCCCTTCATTGCAATTAGGCTCAATTATGGGCTGAGTTACAAGTCCTAAACAAGCCAAACTAAACACTCATCCAAATAGCCAAATAAACAAGCTAATTAAGTCCAAGACATGGCCAACTAATCAGCCAAACAAGCTGGCCAAAAATATTGGCTAGAACATAGCCCAAAAGCAAGACAAGCTCAAGTTTTAATTCAACCAGAAAAATAAGGAAAATAAGAGGGTCAAATAGCCCAAAAACAAAGCCAAAAAGGTCTCAAAGTTGGTCCATAAAATAACACAAAATAATAGTCCAAACATTGTGATAAGATCAATTTTGGACAGAAATTCTGAGGCAACTTGATGGTAAATTTCAAGACTCTAGATGGCAGAACAGGGCTCTGGCCTCAACATGAAAGTTGTAGAGATTCTTTTTAGCTTTTCAACTATATAAAGATTGACCCAATCTGACATCTGGAACTCAAGTTATAATCCAAAACCTAAAACAATGTCAAAATTTCAGCATTAAGCAATTAATTCAATTAAACTCCAAATCATGACCAAATCACAAAACAATGCCAATTCACTGAATTAAACTTGATTAACATCCTGAGAGGTAGAGTATGAGAGGAAATAAATAGGAAAATATGTTGCTCATCGAAGAGTCCTTGATCCCCTTAAGTGATCCCTTGAGTTTCCATAACCACCTCTTGGTGTTTCACTTTTGCCAAGTGTATTTAATAAGTTGAAATCTCGAGGAAACTGTTTAACAGTTAGTTATCATAGTGCAAAAGCAAGTTCTGTTTGAGTTTATGAAGATCAGTAATATTGGTATTCCTGTGGGACTTGAGGCATGTAAAGACACACTGTGGTTGGTTTGATTATTAGGAGAATCTCACTTTGAAGTTAAATCCCATATTGCCCCCAAAACCAAAATAAAAGTCCTGTGAATCAAATGGTAAGTCGATGACTTGAGATTGTGGCCTTGTTGATGCTGTTGAGAATTTAGATTACTATTATAATTTGATAGCAGTTTCTCCTTTTCAGTGATTCTGGCTACTTTAATAAATCTCCTTCAGTTTTTCTTATTCTCAGGGAAAAAAATATTATCAAATCATTCTTGCTTTTGGACCAAGAAGTTGTGAAATTATACTCTCGAAGCAAAAATTTATTTCATCTTTTTCTAACAGGATACAAGTAAGAAATCTCCAATGGAATTGATTAATGAGGTTCCCCCGATTAAAGTTGAAGGCAGGATAGTTGCTTGTGAAGGAGGTAAGATTTGTACTAATTCTAACATCTCTTCCTTTCTAGGTTTCCTAATATCAAGGGAGATATATAAGCCTCATAGTCTGTGGGTAAGTTTGCTGAATTCCAAAAGTCAGAATATAACCTGGTTATTGATGTACATGAAAGCAGATACCAATCCGGCACTTGGACACCCAATTGAGTATATATGCCTTGACTTGGATGAGCCAGCCATTTGTAAATATTGTGGCCTGCGCTATGTTCAGGATCATCACCATTAGAACAAGCTTTCGACCAGTATTCTCATCCGCATTTAGGGAAATTGCTGCGGAACAAGATTCATGTGATCTTGGTTACAACGTCTCTTTATGACTAATGTTGTAATGATTATGTTTCTTTGTTGAATAAGGATGTGACAAATGTTGTTCCATGGTTTCCTTAGTCTACATTCGAATGTGGAACTATTAGTAAAACATCCCCTCGTGGAATTTGCCATTTGGGGGGCGTGTAGCCTTGTTCTATACAGCTGTTCATTTGCAAGAAACTGGAGGAATGTCCCTGATAAATCTGTTTTTGTTCTGTATTGCAGACAAAAAATCTCTGCTTTTCTTAGATCAATGCGAAAACTTAGCATTCTCAAATGTCTCCGCATATAATTGGACTTTTTTTAAAAAATTTGTAATTTTTATGAATGTGTTTGATCGTAGATCTTTTTTTTTTTTTCACAGAAGAAGTAATATTTTATAAATTTTGTTTGTGATTTCTATACAAAAAGTTGTAATTTTATCAGCAAAGTTTTGTCATAAAAAAATTTTTTATGGCAAAAAAAGATTTTTTTTATTAAAAAGTTATAACATTTGGTCAAAAGATTGCAAAATGCAAAATTATATTTGCAAAGTAACAATGTATATGCATATGGTTTTTGGTTTTTTGTTTTCTTGACATGTTAAAAAGTAAAATGCCATAAATATTCTTTGTGGTATAGTATTATTTTTTCTTACATCCTATTTTCCATTGTAATATCTTTTCACAAAAATAATTGGGTCTCACTCCCCATGTGAATTTAACATGTGATATTTCATATTTAAATAGACGTGAGAACAGATCTATTATTTGTGATACGAGGATTTTCCCTTTAAAAAAAATTACATTAGTTATTTCCTCTCGAAAAAGATAATTGCTCAATTATGGATAGATCTTTTGAGGAAAAAAATTGCATGTTTTACAAGAGATAAAAAAGGACTCTCAGAGAACATAGAAAGTAGAATTAGTCTGTTACAAGAGAGAGAGAGAGAGAAAAGGACTGTCAGGGAACATAGAAAGTAGAATTAGTTCGTTGCATGCAATCTCTTAGAAATTAATTTAACTTCTAAAGAATACAACAGATCAGAAAGGCATTAATATAGTAGATTTTGCTTTTCTTGGATAAGAAGGTCTACCAAAGGGAAATATTTCTCATAGTTTTACCATAGTATTGAAATCTGACTGCTACTTGTTATTATATTTCTTCAAGTCGAACAATTTGACGTCATGTTGGAATAAATGCTAATAAAGGAAGTGATTTTCTGACTTATCAATAAATAATAAATAATAATAATGGAAATTTTAGTATTATAATAGAATTAAAAAGATTTCCTTACTAGTGGAACTGTACATTGGGCGATGAAGGCCCTATTATTATATATTTAGGCCTCCACCCTCCTCAGTAAAAAATCTAAATCGAATTTTTCCCTTGTAAAATATTACTTTACCCACTTTTCTAATCCAAACTGTTTTTTAATATTATTATTTTAAATTAATTCATTTATTTTTAAGTTGTGACTGTTTTTATGTTGTGGTTGTAGTTAAGTTGTCAACAATTATGGAAAAAAGATATGATCAAAAATGTTCGCAATAAAATTGTGAGAGTAAACCCCCCTTTTTATTCATATGAAATTCAATTTTTCTTAGTTTTGTTTTTATGAAATATTTTTTATCAATTTTTTTCATATGAAATATTAATTTGTTAATAATAAAATCATATAAATTAATATTTTATAGGAATAAAATTGATAAAAAATATTTCATAGGAATGAAAAATAAATAAATTTCCCAGAAAAAAAAAAGGAGATTTGCTCAAATTGTGAAATTGTTTTTAAGTTGGGACGATGCAGACAAGACTTTGATTTTCAACATCTTGTTTCTTGAGAGGAGTTGCCATTGACACCTTGCAATTGCAAACGGCATGATGTCATGGCATCTCTCTAAAGCTCTTGTTATTTATTTATTTTTTTTCATTACTCAAATAAACAATAAAAAAGTTTAGAAGATACTGACCGATGGAGAAGGAATACATTCTTACAACTATAAAGAAAGAGGCAAATCTAGTGACTTTGCATTGAAGGGGGAAGGGCTAAAGCTTAAGAGCATAAAAAAGCTATACTAGTTACAGATCGTGCTGGCGTGGGTGTTTTTATTCAAGATGAGGTTAAATTTTAATTCTTCGGTTAGCAAACATAAATATGGAGCCATTATTTATGATATTTTGCTATTCAAATCTTGCAAATAAAGTACAAAAAACGAAAACTCATAAACTTAGTAGGAGATACCGATATATATTAGTGTTACTGTTTAATTGATTAATTGCTCTAATGATACCAAGGATTACGGGAAAAAAAAAAGGTATAATATTACATATAAGAGTCAGAATTTAAAAATTAGATAATGCTTCATTACAAACTTGAAGATTTTGCAATATTTGATAAAAGTTAAACAACAAAAATTATAAAAGTCATAACTTTTATACCAGATTGAACCGAAATAGGATTATATACATTCTCATTATGACAAGCGTCATTCAAGTATATCTAAATAGATATTGTATTTACGTATAAATTTCTATGTCGTTCCATTCTATTTATGATTAGAATCAAACCTACTTTTTACATATCTTTATTATTATTTGAGACCTTATTTACTTTTATTTAGGATTAGGAATAGGCACGATGGAACTTGCTTATATCTCCTAATTTGGGGGCCCTATTTACTTCCATTTAGGATTAGGAATAAGAGTAATTGGAACTGCTTTGTATATATCTCTTATTTTTTGGACCCTATTCTACTCTTTGAACTTTTATTGAATTGATAAATAAGTTTGATTGTCCATCTTATTGTTAGAACATATATAAGGGAAAGCTTGTGGTGCACTAGTAAGAAACTGATGTATATACACACCACATAACCAATGGCCCAGATTTGGTATTGAAATTCGATGGGGCTAATGCAACCTGTTGGTTGTTATTTATATTTTGTTATGGGTATTTTTGATGCCATACATACGTGCTGGTAAAAGTCCAATAGACAAATCTAGTTGATAAGGGCTCAGTTCATCTTGGATTGAGGTCGCTGGAGCAAGGCATCATATCGCTAAATACGAACTCAGATAGTTGGTCAACAAGGGTTAAAGTGACAACTTCAGGTCGTTAAGGACGAAACCTAACTTGCAACTCAAAGTATATTTTTCCAGCCATCAATCTAGGGAAATCCGTTCAGTTGCCTATCTGTTATTGTCTATTATGAAAGTCTAATCAATTACATTCAAACTGTAAGGCCGCAACCATTATATATATGGGTTGAAATCATTGTACAAGAATAACAAAGAGAAGATATATTGTTGTTAGTGTAAATGGGTGCCCTAGACCAATTTGATTGAGTGCTATGGCATCCACAACTAAACATTCTGTGGATTGGATAT
>JANHAO010029062.1:0-10455 GCA_026873985.1 Saraca asoca
TTTGAGCTTCTTCTCGAAGCTGTTGGAGTTGTGCCATGACTTCTTCTTGTCTTTGGGCATTTTGTGCTTGCGCCTGGGCAAGTGCCTTAACAGTTTCAGCCAACTCTTTGACTGTATTTTCTAGAGTCGATTGAGATTGATCAGGCATCTACACCTCTTGCATTTCAGGTGTGACAGTATGCTGTTGAGAAGCCAGAGCTGTAGAACTCCGGGTTGTTCTTCCCTTGGCCATTATTGAACGGCAGAGGAGACTTCAAAGAGCGGATGATCCCCACAGACGGCGCCAAAATATTGACGGTGAAATTTGATTTATACATGAGACTCGAACTTCAGCCAACAGGATGTGGGTTTTGAGAATCAATGCTGCTTCTGAAGTGTTGCGAAAGGTGAACTGGGAGGAAGAGAGGCGGTGATTTTTAACGTGGTTCAGCTAAATTCGGAGGGTACCGGACCTTACGTCCACGGCGGAGATTTTATTGATATTGAGTAATTTGCAGGAGTCCTGCTTCTCTCAGATCGTCCCCTTTCTCTAATAATGTAATCCTATTTATAGAGGGAGGAGGTTACATGTATTAATTATAAGCTATAGTTGTATCATATCAAATAAATGAGAAGAGACAGTGAAAAGACCATATTCCGACTGTAGGTTGTGGAAGTAGGCTTCTCAGGCCGGCTTGTAGGCTTATTGCTGTTACCGTGTTAAGCAAGATACTCTGATATCTCGAGCGAGAGTTCCTGGCTTTGGAGACGCTGTGAGGGTCATCATAGCGAGGGAGCAGTTGATTATTGCGTTGAGTCGATCCCAGGCCTTTTATTGCCGGGTCGCATTTGTCGCTGGAATGCTGTTTTGCGGACCATTCCTCGCAACATCGTTATATCGTGACGAGCGAGGCGGGGTGCCTGGAATTATTTTGCTGTTTACCGAAGCGAAGCCTCTTGAAAGCTTTTGATCGAAGCACAGGAACTGGCCTTCGTTTCCTCGGGATTTTGTCCTCGCGAGGCTATTTTAGTATACAACAAGTAGTAAGTGAAGTAAATGTCGACTTTTTTCTTTTTTCATTAACAATGACAAGTCATTTAATATATATAACGTTCTAAATTATTTATAATAATTATTATAAAAGATATCCAGAAATAGATCACTTAGAATAAGTGTAGTTGCAGTTAAAATTGTTGACCATTCATTGATATGGATTATATATAAATTTCTGTAGTCCTATGCCTACAAACAACTTACAGCCTAACTGCAACTATTATGAGAGGAATCTAGAAATGGATTATTTACAATAACTGAAACTGCAGTTGAAGCTGTTGACCATTTATTGACATGGGTTTCATATAAATTTCTATGGTTCCATGCCAACAGATGGCTAATAGCCGAACTGCATTTATAACAGATAATTCAATTTTTCATTGATATTATGAGAAGCTATTAGTTCAATTAAATGTAGTTTTTGAAAATTAAAATTTCAGTTTCTAAATGAAATTTCATTATTAAAACCTTAATATTGGTGAACGTCAGTTCACCATTATGTGCATAGCAAGCACCTGCATGCAAACCAGAATGACCTTATGATTACAGAGCAGTTTGGAAGAAAACAAGCTAAAATTAGCATCAGCAGATATATTCAGAAACCTATTTCCCCATATCTCCCTTATCCAATTGTACATAAATACAAATAATCTGTGCATAAAACATCATCAAAGACTACAAGTCAACTTGAAGGCCAGTACATTGCTATAATTAATAAAGTGTGATAAAGGCTTAATGACTTGTATTATCGATTTTGTACATTGAAAGATGGAGGAAAGTTATGTATATCAGAAAATGCATGTTACACATATTCTTAGATTCAATAGAAAATGGTTGATAGGGGAGCATTAGAGAATGATTTTATTACTTGATACACCTTCACAGGCGAAAACCTTTTGAACTTATAGAATATCAGTATAAATCAAACTTTCTAGATTAAGGATGTCAACGATTTTGAACTTTTGATTATTTTTTTTGTAAGTGTTAGTTGGTCTTGAAAGTTTAAATTAAAAAAGTCCAAAATCGGTTTTATTACTTGTTAGTATGATCCTATGTTTATTTGTCACTTACCAACACACTATTCTTGGTTCCAAATTATAAACTGTCATAATAAAATTATTTATGAACTTTCTTTTAATGACTTGAGCGAAAGGGTTCAATTTCTGCCATCTTCACTCTTCTAATTAAATATTAAATTTTAGCAAAATGGGTCTGTCTTATATCCATGCTTCAAATCTAAAGCAGATAAATTATAGAAAAGAGGCTGTGGAAAAATTCTCCCTTTTACATATATAATTTCCTAGACAAGACATCATCATTTGACAGGTAAATCATGATATGATGAAAACACTAAACTAATGTTTCATGTAAGACCACACAAAGTGTTTGATGAAATGCAGATTCTACCTTTCCTTTGAAAGCTATAGCTGCCTTTTTGAATACAGGAATAATCTTCACAGTCGATGAATTTAGCAAAAAGCCAAAGCTGAGAGGGACATTCCATGTACAAGAATTATCAAAATTTTAAGCCTCATGGAGCTAAGCCAGTGAGCCTAGGTAAAAATTTATTGAATAATATTGTGTATACATGGTCTTCACACGCCAAATGAGAGCATGTGGGCTGCCTACATGAGACTTACAAACTTCTTTTTAATGTGTGAGAGCTGTGGGCATACAGTACGTTTCACACAATATTTCTCGAATTTATTAGCATTAAGAATTGAGAATTATCTATTTCTTGATCTCATGAGTCACCAATGAAAGCTTGTTGGAAGAAACAAATTCAGCTATTCCAGATTCAGAAAACTGACCATGTGCCCATGTGAAGAACAATGTAAATCTATTCGTACACATGTCACAATTTGATTTAAACTGATCACATATGTTCAGATTCTACTACATATACATTGAGAAATAATTGTGCATAATGTTAAGTGTATTTAACATATGCAGGTAAAAAAAAAAAAAAGCTCTGCAGCAAACTCACTAAAGTGGTTTATTTCTTCATCCTCCTCCTTCATCAGGACTAATGCTGGTGGTTTGACATTGGATTTGAAGTGGAAAAGCTTTGCAATATTAGCATTCATAGTCTGATAGAAGCTAATGTCATCATTTAGTCTGGCAGCAGCTGCAATCTCTTGACTCTCCTGGCCCTGAAGAATTAACCTTTTTTCTTTCAATTTATTTCCATCTGCTAAGCAAATTAAAATAAATATTGAAGAACAACAAATATAACCATCTAGTTTAACTTCTTTTCATTCTAAATTAAAATAAATATTGAAGAGCAGCTCACAATTCTATCCCTACAAAAACCGCCAATCAACTAATAAGCCACCTAATTAACAAGCATGAAATTAGAATTTTTTTTTTCCATTTTGTTAAAACTAAGAGTAAAACAATATGAAATACAAAAAAAAAAGAAAAAAAGACTCAGTCCTGGGACCACTGTAGGCAATAGCAGCTCCATTAACAAACAATCCACTTCATACTTCTCAGACAACTCTCTCTCTCTTCCATGATGTTCACTTTTTGCCAGAATCACCGCTTCATCCTTCAACTCTGAGGCAACCATTGCATATTCCGGGGCCAAAGCCTTGCAGTGTTCACATCATTTTGTGTAAAATTTCACCAAAACATACTCATTTTTTGAAATGATATCACTGAGATTTCTCTGGGAAAACTACTAGAACATTCCTCTCATCTATTTTTGGCCAAGAATATTGTTCTGAATCATGGAATTCATCACTTTTATCTGATTTTGGGTCATTGGCTGCATTATTAATGATGGTAGCGGGAGATGTGATATCATAATCAATTTCTTGGGATGCAAGCAACGGTAAATCCTCTTCAAGATCATCATCATTTGGGTTTGCAGGGCAATTGAAGTAAAAAAGAAGAAGGATTGGAATGGCTGAGATAAGAAGGGATTTTTTGGGATCCATTGTTTAGACAAAACTCTATTTTAAGTGCAGTATATTATGAAATTGGAGGTTGACACTAATTTATAGATGAAAGGAAATAATGTCATGTAGCTTGTGCAAGTAGTGATGGTAACTATACGTTTATTGGAGCATAAGAATTTCTCCCGACGAGTATGGTACTTAAGCTTTTTATCATTTATAACTTTTACAATGGAACCTATAATATAATATTAGTTAAATTGAATATACTTACTTTAAAGCAAGTGAAACCCAATTTAAATTTGACTGTGTTCTTGTGTTAAGTGGTGAGAGAGGACGTGCATTTAAAATGTTAGTTGATCTTATAAGTTTAAGTTGTTAAGAAAATCTCAAGACTAGTTTATTAGTTTAGACACTCCCTCCATTGAAAGCCCTTAAGGCTTACAGAATAACAGAATAGACATATCTAAAAATTATTATGATAAAAATGATTTTTTTTCTTTTTTATGTTGGAGTGACAAGGATTTGAAACCTTAACAAGAGACTTTGATATCATATCAAATATCAATTAATCTCAAAAGTTTAAACTATACACATACTTAAGTCGAAGACCCTTTAAACTTACATACAAATAAAATACACACTGAAGAATAATTTTATTACTTAACATTGTGTTAGAAGAATTTCAACAAGTAATTTTCTCAACAAATCAGGTTTAATCTGGATAAAAAAAAATGAAATCAGTAAATAAATGTTATACCAATCTTTGATAATTTAATATAAAAGAGGTGCCTTTATGAATAAATTTTCCCCTTACTAAGACTGCTACAAACCTGTAAAAGTTGCAGATTTGTTTTTTGCTTGTGGTTAAATAATTACAGTAAAAAGTAAAAATGATATACAAGGCAGTTTGTAGTAAGAGGACAAAGAGAGTAGTAAAACGGTAAAGAGGCTTGTAAAAAGACATCAGAGTTCCCATTTGACACTTGAACAAAACACCTTTGATGTATGTAGCCATGGTCCAATCTTCAAACCAGGAGGATATTAGAATTATTAATCATTCTTTGATAATTTACTTAACAAGCAAGCATTATTAAAGATCTTTTAAAGGCCAAAAAAGGCATAATGCTCTTTTTTTTATTATTATTTTTAATATTTCGGGTATACAAAATCTAATTGGAGGAGAAACTAGAAAAGAATTTCCTTGGTAAATAAATTTTCTCCTTATCAATGTTGCTTCAAGTATGTTAAAGTTGAACATTTCTTGTTTTGCAAGCGGCCAAATGGTAAGATTAAACGTGATAATGGTAGTAACTACAAAAGAGAGTAGTACATGCTTAAGCAAGCTTATCAAGACACTTCTCCAATGGCCAATTGGCCAAGCTCCAATCCAATGAAAAGCTCCAACGTCTTCCCATTTCTGTATTAATAATAATAATAATGAAAAATGCCCTCTGCATTTTGTTTCCATTTTCATTTTTTAAGAAAGAATTTATTTCATTTATTATTTTTTACTATTGCATTTAAATTTTTGTAAAAGTATAACTCAATCAGGAGATATGCTTCTTTACGTATTCGAAAAAATTATATCTATTTATACAGTTACATATTTTATAGAAAATTTTCATACTTTCACAAATAAGAATTTTTTTAAAATTTTTTATGCACCTTCAAATAAAGGAATTATAATTTTTTTTATTTATTTATTATACATAATCTTTGCACATTTATATTTTTTTACATAAAAAGTTGCAACCTTCCGGATTTTTTATGTTAAACTTTCATAAAAAATTGTGAAATCTCCAGGTTCTTACTGAAGCATTACCCTTCACTTGTTAAAACAAACTAAATTGATCAATTTTTTCAACCAATTCAAATTTTTACTTCCTTGTTTCTTACGTTTTCTTTCTATGCACACACTTTATTAAATCATTTAACCTGAGCACGTCACCTAACCCATTCCTGATTTCCTCTATGTAACAAAAATTAATGGGCAATATTTCAACGCTGGAAAAATTAATAGTATGAGCAAGAATGAAATCTTGAATATACCAGTCAATGAAATTTTAAACTACAGAGAGAACGAAACAATTGTATAGTAATTACAGTACCTAGACAGTTATGAAAAGGCTAACAAGTATAACCAGCTGTACATAGTTTGATCCCTGCTTTAAGTCTACAGTCTTGACGTTATAAGCATTGAGGAGATAGACTAGACACCCTGCCGTGTTCTTCATTTTTCCTCAATACAAGCTGGAACAGAAAAATTTATTTCAGATGACAGAACATACCCAGTTAAGAACAGAAGCTACAGTGAGATCTCAACCAAAGTGCCAAAGAGTTTTGTACAAGCAAACTATGTTTATTACAAGAATAAGTTCAATTGTAAAGAGTAGAAATCATCCCATCCCCTAAAGCCATGAAATTAAACTTCTCCTGTCACCTAAAGAAAAAACATGGGAAAAGATAATTCTGAAAGTAAAGAAAGATACATAACTGTTCAATTAGAACCTTCAGTATTAGGATTAAACAGCAAAAATAACTACCAACCAACTTAAATGCTCAGATCAGAGCCAAGTTTACAAACTTAAGAATGGACTGAATATTATATCCAATCATTTATTGGTTTTCCATTGATCAACCAATCAAAATGACTCAAGCCAAATGGAACTTGTCCATGCAATTCTCCAAATGCAAACAAAATAAATGCATGATTAACCTGTAATTTTAATAGCAAATCTGTCATTGCAGAAAAACCACAGGTGTCTATGAACACATAATTCTCCACCCAGATGTGGCAGGGTCAACCATTGTTACCTTGATCAGTAGTACTCTCAACAAGTCAATAATCCAAAACTTAACACAACAGATTAAACAACATTAAGCAAGATAAAAGGCAGAGATAATCGACCATTTCATCTCATAATCTATGGCAAATTAGCACTTCAAGCATCAGCAAACTGAAAGGATCAACAATCTAAGTTGCTGGCGATAAGAGTTCCACTAGTAAAGTAATTTCATACATAACATATTCACATCCTATCCAGGTAGTTATATCCATTATCCAAAGATACATAGAAGGATGCAACAACCCAAGACACAAATATGAGGTGCAAACTCACAAAATTCGTCTAGTCTAGAAAACAAGCATCAATTTACTGTAATCCAATGTCCATTTGCAGTTTGCACACTGCTACAATTGCATGAGGGTTATGCCCATTCTTACCAATCCTTAGTTATAAGATATTACTTTTCCGGTCTCGAGTCATTGAACTCTCAGTTAAAATATCATCTAAGTCATGATCCCAGAAGCCAAAAAAAAGGTCAAAGCAAGTTTTGGGACTGTGATCTTCCAACCTCATTAAAATGGCTTCACATTGGAGTTACTTTCCATTTTTATCTTTATGAAAATTTCACAAAACAAGCTTGGGAAGCTCAGTTCACAATAAATCACAATCACCATTTGGCTTTTAGTGAGAGTAAATAAGTACATACAAGAATTCTTAGGAAAGTGAAAATCCATAACTGACTTTTTTAAGGGTCAGCAACTCCAACTTCCTCAATTCAAGGTTATTTAACAATAGATCTCTTTGTCCCATTATCCTTTCTCAAACTCCTGTCCAATTGAAAATGCATAATCCACTTAGCATCTTTTTGCCTTCCCCAAACTATAATAATCTATCTATTTGATCAATACCATTTTGACCAGATTGATATCAATAGTGTTTACTTAACTGACCTCTTTTAGTAGCTACAAGCCTACAACAGTATATCTTTCACACAAATCCAGCAAGAAAAAAATGAATCATAGCTAGAGTAAATCCTTTGCATAACTCCTTCGTCCTTCGGTGATCAATCTGCCTCAATTTACCTGCCTAGCCAAGACACAGATTAAAAGTCTTGAAGATGTTAATTACAAAGTAATTGCCTTTTCATTCAATAATGTTTACTTCATTGATATCTTACAAATTAATTCAACACGAAGAATCAAAGTCATAGTACAATTGAATCCAGTGCACAGCTTTTTCTTGCCTGATAATCAATCTTTACCTGTCGTCTTCTACATGTTATTCCTTCCTCCATCCCCCACCATGACCAATTTTCAATCTAACAATCAATTTCCATCTCTTTTTCTTCTTTTCCCTTTTGCACTTCCTTTACAACCAAGGATATATAAACCATATAGCATAGTTTTGAGTCTATTGACATACAAGTTTTGAAAGGATACTCAACCCATTTCATGATAAATGTGTGATTATTACTCTTTTCAACCATGTTTTCGTTGAATGATATTTACTAATTGATGTCTCCTAGTCATAACTGGGGTTTTTCTCTTTCTTTTTTTTTTTTCAGAAGTCAACAACAAAAATCAAGCCAGCGGTTAAATCAGTCCTTTAAGCGACTTCTTCTAGCTTAAGTAATCAACCTATACCAATTTTCCTATATACTCAAAGCCAGACATTGAAGTCTTGAAAGCGGTAAGCAATCGATATTTACAAATTAAATCCAAAACAAACCCAGTATCAAGCAATAGCTGAAAACCGATTCAATAAAACAATTCCCACAAACCAAATCATGCAGAGACAAACTTCATTCCAATAACAATTAGAACCCAAGAAAAAATAGAAAGTGAAAAGCAAGCAGCTACCTCCACAACAGAAGCAACAATAACAGCAAGAAAGAAGCATGAAGAAGTCATGGCATATAGCAATTATCCCCCCAGTATTTGCTGATTTGGGTGTCTCAGAAACATCATTGTCTTCTTGACTGTTGTTAGCGTCAAGCAATTTCTGATTTGCTGAAGATTGTTTTTGTTGTTGTTTCTCCATTTTCATTCTTTGGAGATTCCATTCAAGCTTGCTCAGGTAAGCAAACTTGAATGAGTCTCTGATACTCGTTGATGGCCATATATGCATCTCTTTGATTTGTTTGAAGGAATCAAGTTTCAGTTGGTTAAGGATATTTTGATAAAAATATTAGGGTTTTGAATTTGGAAGAGAATTTGATATTTGGCGCAGGGATATATGCGAAGTAGATATCCCACTAATCAGCGATGGCTGGAGCTTAGCGAGATCAACTGGGTTAGACTCACAACTCATAACGTCGTCGTCTAACGCATAAAGATACTGTAACTGTTTTTACCAAATCCACGTTGACCATATTCAATTTCTTTTCTTTTTTTAATTTACTGTGCTCACTCATAATCATAAATCGAGAATCTTTTATATTCATTTATTTCTCACTCCCTTTTTATTTAAAAGAATTGCTGATTCATTTTTTTTTTTTACAAATAAAACAAATTTTCTTTTCTGATGTGAAAGGAGGGAGTAAAAATGAACGTAAAAGAGTACAATTATTATTACTCTATGCATGGAAGATATATCTAAAATAGTTAATTATAAATATACACATAATATTTTAGGGGTTTCTACAGTACAAATTCAATTTTGCTGCATGCTATACAACAAAAAGCGTGATGAGAAAAGTAAACATTCGCAATAGAATGTGTCTGTTCCAAAAATTTCTGATAAAATGCATAAGTAAATATGATACAAATGATGTTTAAATTTATTTTCTTCTTTAACTCGATTTTTCCTATGACTTTTTCTTAATTTGTTCTCTTTTTTTTTTTATTTTTTTAATGGATCTTCTCTTTAATTTCTTGTGGTGAATTCTTAATTTAAGGAACTGGTTCTCTTGATGCAAGTTGGGTGAAATCAATATGCATTGTAATTAAAAAGATAAAATGTACAATACTTGTCATCCTTAATACCTCACGAAAAATCTGTCTTTCTCAAAATTACAATATAACAAAATTCTCATTGTAGCTCTTGTGAGAAAATATCAAGGAATCAAAATTTAAGATGCAAGATGTAGAGATAGGGGAATAAAAATAGAGTTTTTTTTTTTTTTTTTTAAAGAAGTAAATTACAAAGGTTGTTAGTAAACCACGAAGACCAAGAATGAAAGGAAAAAATTGGAACTAGACAACTGGTTGTTGTCAAAAGTGCAATTATAAGAAGCGATTTTCAACGGACAAGATTGTGACATATAAGCATCTTGTATTGAAAGCGATAAATAGTGATTTATACCATAGAATTGGCCAACATTTTAAAAAAAATAAATCATAAAATACAACAAAAGTTATGTGCGATTGTTATAATAAGAAAAATTATAATACATTTCTGTCAACAAAATAATGTTAGCATTTTTTATAATATACTGACATAATACAATAAATCCATCTAATTAGATGTCAATTTTTGTTGAGCCTATTTAGTAAAAGCCCATTTTGTGAAGTGATCTTATAACTGAGCTATTGTAGATATAAGCTTTGTGATTGAGTTTATCTTTGATGGGTGGACTTACCCCAATCCTCTTTATAATCACAGGAGAGGCCCCTATTCCTAACCACTTCAGAATATCAGTCTCCCCATCTAAAACTGATCAAGTGTGTTTATGTGGTCATAGGAATAGTCTCTCCCTTCTTCTCTCTCTGCAGGTTGATTTTGTGAATCAATG
>JANHAO010029063.1:0-10458 GCA_026873985.1 Saraca asoca
CTATTATTAGACCTTGAAAGAGGCTAGTAATTAATTTAGGCTAAATCATCCTCAATTAATCAAGTAATCATAATAGGAAAGAATTTAATTAATTGTTAAAGATTATAACTATAGTGAAATCTCAATCCTAGGCTTTTATAATTATACTTTACTTATTATTCGCTTGTTACTCTTTCATTAGATTTCTTTATTCTCTTTATTATTCTTATTTGATTTAGGCATTTTACATTGTAAACATCCGTTAATTGATAATAAAGATCCATACGGGACTTGACCCGTATTCGCCAGACTGTACTACAACTACACCGTATGCTTATGGAAAATAACAATATATCAAATTGTTGGCACTGTTGTCAAGGATCTCTCTGTGGCAATATTAGTTTGTTTTGCAATAAAGCTGATCTAAATCTTTTCTTTTTCTTTTTCTTTTTCTTTTTACTTCTAATCTTTTCTCTTGCTGTTTTTACTCCTCCTTTTTTATTTGCATAGGTGTTCCCTTTTATGCGAAGAGCTCTTGAAAATTTTATTTAATTTGATCCAGAGATTGAAAGGACGCTTCAAAGAAAGAGGAGATAAAAGAAACAAGAGCAATCAACACCTCTAGCCATAGAACAACCAAACAACCTCTCGTTGAAAGACTTCACTGCACCTAACACCCATGGCATCAGGCTGAGTATTGTTAGACCAGCTGTAGAGGCAAATAATTTCAAGCTAAAGCCTTTACTTCTGCAAATGGTGCAGCAAAATCAATTTGGAGGATCTCCTACTAAAGACCCAGATCTACATCTTTCAGTCTTCCTAGAATATTGTGATATATTGAAGATGAACAGAGTTTCTCCAGATGCTATCCAGTTGAGGCTATTTCCCTTCTCTCTAAGGGACAAGGCTAGAGCATGGTTACATTCTCTACCATCTGGATCTATCATAACATGACAGCAGCTATTACAAACCTTCCTGGCTAAATACTTCCCCCAAGCAAGATAGCCCAACTCCGTAATCAGATCATAACCTTTGCTCAAAAAGATAGAGAATCACTATATGAAGCTTGGGAACGTTTTAAAGAGCTTTTAAGATTGTGTCCCCACCATGGATTAGAAATATAGCTGATAGTCTATACCTTCTATAATGGACTTACCTACAACACTCGCATATTAATAGATGCTACTACAGGATTAGCACTTATGAATAAAACTGTTAATGAAGTATACACACTCATTGAGGACATGGCTCAAAATCACTACTCATGGTTAGAAGATCACGCCTTATCAAAGAAACCACTGGAAAAATATGAGATTGATGTGATTAATCACTTGTCTTCCAAAGTATATGCTCTCTTCCAGAAGTTAGATAAGCTAAGCGTGAATGCAATAGGCTCCCCAGGAGTTACATGTGAAATTTATGGATGCATCGGTCACCTTGCTGCTAAATGCTAATTGGGGAACCTTTCTTTTCAAGGTAATGAGCAAGTAAATCTAGTCAACAATTTTGCCCAGCCAAATAACCCCTTTTCCAACACATGCAACCTAGGCTGGAAGAATCATCCAAACTTCTCCTACCGACAAAATCCAAATCCTGCCCCTTAAAATAATTTTAGGTAATCCCCTGGTTTTCAACCCCAAAAATCACCTAATCCTCCACTCCTACCAAAATCAAACCTGGAGATAATGATGGAAAACTTCATAATAGCCCAAACTAAGCAAAATGAAGAATTTAAGATTCAGAACCAGACCATGAATGAGGCTATTAAAGAGTTAGCTTCTAAGGTTGATTCACTGGCCACACAAAATAAAATGTTAGAGACTCAGATTACGCAACAAGCCAGCTCTTTAGCTCGAAGTCTAGGAAAACTGCTAGGTCAACCAAAGAACCCAAGGGAGCATTACAATGCTATTATGTTAAGAAGTGAGAAACAATTAGAAGAACCTGAGATAAGTAAGGAGGAAGTCAGTAATGATGAACCTAGAGAGGAGGTTGAGAAGCCCAAGGAAGCTGAAGTTCAAAAAGAGGAAGAAAAGGAGGATAAAGAAAAAGAATAACCTAAATATATACCTCTAGAGCTATACAAGCCACCAATCCCCTTTCCTCAAAGATTAGCTAAAGCTATATTGGAAAAGCAATATAGGAAGTTTTGGGACATTCTACAGAAGCTGCATATCAATATCCCATTCTTGGAAGCTATTTTGTAAATACCCTCTTATGCTAAGTTCTTAAAGGAGATTCTATCTAACAAGAGGAAGATTGAGGAACATGCCATGGTTGCCTTGACTGATAAGTGTAGCACAATTATCTAGAACAAATTACCTCCTAAACTCAAGGATCCTGACAGCTTTTCTATTCCTTGCTCTATTAGAGACATGCATATTGATCGAGGTCTTTGTGATCTTAAAGCAAGTGTGAGCCTCATGCCCCTTTCAATTTGCAAGAAGCTCCAGATGGGTGATTTGAAGCCAACCACTCTCTCTTTACAATTGGTAGACCGATTTGTCAAATATCCTATTGGCATCTTAGAGGATGTACCTCTAAAAGTCAATAAACTTTTTATACCTATTGACTTTGTGATTTTAGACATGGAAGAGGATACCTGAATTCCCATTATTCTTGGAAGGCCTTTCCTTGCCACTGCTGATGTCATTATTGAAGTTAAGAAAGGAAAGCTTTCTTTCAATGTGGGGGATGAAAAGATTGAATTTACCTTGACTCCTTTTATGAACTACCCTTCTCTTGAGAACTCATACTGTAGGATAGATTCAATTAAGCAAACTATGAGAAAAGATATAATGAGTCATCATCCTGAAGATCCTCTTGACCTCTGTCTTGTGAAAAGCCCTCCTACTTATGATAAGAATATTGAAGCTAATATATGTGCTAAGCTGCCTGATGAAAAGCCTATTTCTTCTATAAAAGTAAAAGCTAAATATTTAGAAGTGGATCCAAAACACACCATTATACCTCCCTCTCCTAACTTGAGGTTGTATAAGAAAAGAACAAAGAGCTAGCATAATAAGCATACTATGAGGCAAGAATTTTGAAAAGGAGACTGGGTAATGTAATTCTTGATTAAAACTCTTCCTAGACAAACTCCGCTCTCGTTGGATTAGCCCTTTTCAAGTCCGTCAAGTCCTCCCATATAAAGCTATTGAAATTTGGAGAGAAACAACTGGGCCTTTCAAAGTCAATGGGTAGCACCTTAAATACTATTTGGCAGGAGAATCGATTGAAGAGAGAGCTACTTACACTCTCTCTGAGCTCTTTTCAATCAAATAAAGTGCCAAAGGAGTCAAGCTTATGACTTAAAATGAGTGCTTCTTGGGAGGTAACTTAAGTTTACTTTTTTCAGTATTTAGTTTGTACATTTATTTTCCTCATTTTCTCTTAGTTCTTAGTTCAATTTTGATTCATATTTATAGCTTTTAGTATTGTAAAATTTGTGAACTTATTGGAGGTTTGAGTTGCAAGATTATCTTCTTGTACCAAGCACCCTTTAAGGGAATGAATGATGCAGAAATCACCTAAAAAATTTCAAGTAAAAACAAGATTGGCAGCACAAAACACGGCTAGGGTGTGTCCTGAAACATAGCCGTGTTCCATGCAACTCTCGAAACCAAAATTTGGCAGCACCAAGCACGGCATGCCATGCTATGTCTTGGAACACACTCGT
Organism: Saraca asoca; assembly: GCA_026873985.1. Lineage (NCBI taxonomy): Eukaryota > Viridiplantae > Streptophyta > Magnoliopsida > Fabales > Fabaceae > Saraca > Saraca asoca. The sequence continues at coordinate 3,659 of JANHAO010029063.1, forward strand.
ATGAACTGCCTTAACTCCTGCTATGAATTGCCCTTCTTTTGAGAACTCATGCTGTAGGATAGATTCAATTAAACAAACTATGAAAGATATAATGAGTTATCATCCCAAAGATCCTCTTGACCTGTATCTTGTGAAAAGCCCTCCTACTTATGATAAGAATATTGAAGCTAATATGTGTGCTAAGCTGCCTGATAAAAAGCCTATTTCTCCTACAAAAGCAAGAGCTGAAAAGTTGGAAGTGGATCCAAAACACACCATTATGGAGAAAGATAAAAATCTAAAGGCAGAATTAAGACCTCCCTCTCCTAACTTGAGGTTGTACAAGAAAAGAACAAAGAGCTAGCATAATGAGCATACTATGAGGTAAGACTTTTTAAAAGGAAACTGGGTACTACTTTTCAATTCTCGATTAAAAATCTTCCTAGACAAACTTAGCTCTCATTGGATTGGCCCTTTTCAAGTTCGTCAAGTCCTCCCATATAGAGCTGTTGAAATCTGGAGAGAAACAATTGGGCCTTTCAAAGTCAATGGACAGCACCTCAAATACTATTTGGCAAGAGAATCAACTGAAGAGAGAGCTACTTACACTCTCTCTGAGCTTCTTTCAATCAAATAAAGTGCCAAAGGAGTCAAGCTCATGACTTAAAATGAGCGCCTCTTGGGAGGCAACCCAAGTTTACTTTTTCAGTATTTAGTTAATACATTTGTTTTCCTCTTTTTCTCTTAGTTCTTAGTTCAATTTTGATTCATATTTATAGCTTTTAATATTGTAAAATTTACGAACTTATTGGAGGTTTGAGTTGCAAGATTATCTCCTTATGCCAAGCACCCTTTAAGGGAAGGAATGATGCAAAAATCACCTGAAAAATTTCAAGTAAAAACAAGATTGGCAGTACAAAACACGGTTAAAGTGTGTCCTAGAACACAGCTGTGTTCCATGCAACTCTCGAAACTAAAACTTGGCAGCACCAAGCATGGCCATGTCGTGTCCTGGAACACACATGTGTTCCATGCAAGACCAAAAGAAAAAAAAGAAAGTAGTACCACCACCATCTGAAGACTAGTAAACTGGTAAGTTTTCATCCCTTCCTCTATGATCTTATCTTGATTACCTACATTGGGGACAATGTATAATTTAAGTATGGTGGGGGTAGCTACTTAGAGGCTTTTAGTCAGTTTTGTGTTTTCTTTTTTTGTGTTTTGTGTTTTGTTATTTTCATGCTTGCTAAATCACAAAAATTAATAACTCTTCTGATGAACTGATGCGGTAGTAATTAGTTTTAGACTTATGAAAACTTGATTGAGATGGATTTTGAATAAAGTATTTTTGGTTTAGTTTTTCTTTCCTAAAATTGAACTTTAGGTCTCTTAAAAACACCTTATTTATTGAACTATAATTTGCATGCACTTTGTGAATCTTAGCATTATGAAAGTATGAAGTTAGGGAGAGGTGAAGAGTGAGGGTGTCAAATAGTAAAAAAAAACAAATAAATAATCAAATAAAAAAAGAGAAAAAAAAAAAGAAAGAAGCAAAAAAAAAGCCACCCAAAAAGATCTTTGCTTTGAGTGCCTAAATTCAAGATCCAAAAAGGCCTTTGGTATGAGTACACAGATGTCTGTACCTCAGTGAGATGGAGCATAAAATGTACTTACTAGCTAAAAAAAAATAAGAGCAAGGTAATCTAGGGAGATTTGAAGGATAAGGATCTTACTTGAGTGCCTTAAGGATCATTTTGGTGCATAAAGATTATAGTGACAATAGGTGATGTATATAATACAAAGGTTAAGGTTTGGTATTAGGCAAGTGAAGACTAACCCTTGAATGCTTATTTGAATTTCTATTAATGTCTTGTTGATTGGGAATGAAATTGGTTATGCTACATCTGCTTATTTGAATTGAGAATGTAAACTCTCTCCTTTTTCAGTGTGTTCATACAATAATTTACTTGAGGACAAACAAAGGTTCAAGCATGGGGAAGTTGATAAACGAGCAAAATACATATTATTATGATGATCATTACCTCTTGATTTGTTAATTAATTTATGATTTTTCTATCCTTTTGTTTTAGTTTTGTATCTTTGTTCTTCGGTACTGTTGTGTCTTTTATTTTTCTTTGCAAGTGAGTAAAAAGGCTTGGAAAGATAGATGAAAGCAAGAGTTCGAAGTATAATTGGATTAAGAAGAAGCTAAGGAAGAAGTCATGTGAAGGACTCAACTCAACCATGAAGAAAGCTAAAGAATTTGAAAAGGCCAGCACAGAACATAGTCGTGTTCTGTGCAACATGATTATATTCTGTGCAAGATCAGCAAAACTTCTAGAAAGCATCCAGCCTGAAACACGACCAACTCGTGTCCAGAAGCACAGCCGTGTTCCAAACCTGAAAATTGCTATATATAGCTAATCTTGAGACACAATTAATCATTCATTAGTTTTCTTTAATTATGATTACTTAAAGCACGAGTTTTCTTACTTTTCTAGAAGTTTTCTGAGTTTAATTTAGGACTCCTTCTTTGTTTTAAGTTCTTACAACAACCTAGTTTACTTTTATCTCAGTTTTCTTATTTCATCTTCATCTTTTCTTTCTTTCTTTCTTTATTTATTTTAAGCATTATGTAATCCTTTTCATTAATGAATTTACTTTTTATTTCTATCATGTCTGAGTAGATCTTTATGCTAGGATTGGGAATAATTCAATTATGATTCTTTAATGTTATTGATTTGTTTTCTATTGTGATTACCTAATTTAATTTGATTCAACTATTATGCCTATTATGTTCTTGATAAAGTATTTGGCTAATGTTTTATTTTTTCTTAGATAGATAGTTGAAGTACCGAAAGGAGAAGATTGTCACCGGAAAACTAATAATTGAATAAAGAGATTTTAATCACAAAAGTAGATTAACTTTCTTTAGGATTTGAATTTGGTTTGCACAGATCTTAAAGGGTTTGAATTAATCTAAACCATGAAAGTAGGCAATTTGGTTAATTTAAATACTATTATTAGACCTTGAAAGAGGCTACTAATTAATTTAAGCTAAACCATCCTCAATTAATTAAGTAATCATAATAGGAAAGAATTTAATTAATTATTAAAGATCATAACTATAGTGAAACCTCAATCCTAGGCTTTTATAATTATACTTTACTTATTATTCGCTTATTGTTCTTTCATTAGATCTCTTTGTTCTCTTTACTATTCTTATTTGATTTAGGCATCTTACATTGCAAACATATGATAATTGATAATAAAGATCCCTGTGGGACTCAACCCGTATTCGCTGGACTCGACTACAGCTATGTCGTGTGCTTACGGAAAATAACAATACATCACCATTCACTAAGAAACTTGATTCAATGACCATAAGTGGATATTTCATTAGCTACTGTAGCAGGTCTAGAGGTAGCAAGTTTTATTGTCCAACTCATTCTACAAGGCATATTGAATCAGATCATGCCATTTATTTTGAGGTTAAGTTGAAGAATGTGAGTGAAGCATTTTGTGTTACTTTTTTTTAGAAAAAAATAAAAGGTCATCCCACCAATGACTATAGAGTAGAGCATTGTCCCATTAATGACCCTATCAATTGGAAGACAGTTCCACAAAATGATCCAAGGTAACCAATGATAAAGTATAGAGGACCAGATGTTGTATATGAAGAGATTCCTTTAAGAAGATCTCGAAGGGTACGTTGATAAGCAATTTCAAGTGATTACATGATTTATCTGTAAGAACATGATTTTGAAGTCAATGAAGATTCAGATCCCATGAACTTTTCAGAAGCAATCTCTGGTGTGAACTTTTTTAAGTGGATGAATACCATGAAAGATGAATTAGATTCAATGTACAAGAATAATGTATGGGATTTGATGAAATTGCCTATTGGTTGTGAACTAATTGGATGCAGATGGGTCTTTAAGACTAAGAAGAATGTTCAAGGTAAAGTTAAGAGATATAAAGCCACACTAGTAGTGAAAGGCTATACTCAAAAGGAAGATATAGACTATAAAGAACTTTTTTTCCAGTTTCAACAAAAGACTCATTTTGAGTTGTTATGGCGCTCGTGGCTCATTTCGATCTTGAGCTTCACCAAATAGATATTAAAACAACCTTCTTGAATAGGGATTTATTAGGAAGCATTTATATGAAACAACCAAATGGTTTCCAAGAAAAGGGAAAAAAACACCTAGTATACAAGTTGAAGAAGTCCATATATGGCTTAAAACTAGCTTTTAGACAATAGTATCTCAAATTTGATAAGATAGTGACTTCTCTTGGTTTCAAGGTAATACAACAAATCAATTTATTTACTAGTTGATTAGTACAAGTAGTTATATGATCCTTGTGTTGTATATCGATGATATTCACCTTGTAAGTAATGACAAGAAGCTATTAAATAAGACAAAACAAACTTTGTCACAACATTTTGAGATGAAAGACTTCGGTGATGCCTCATTTGTATTAGGTATACAGATTCACCTTGATAGATCCCAAGGTATTCTTAGCTTGTCTCAAAGTTTATATATTGAGAAAGTGCTCAAGAGGTTTAATATGGATTCATGCTCTCGTTATTCTACACCCATTCAAAGGGATGAGATTTTTTTTTCCAAAGCCTAGTGTCCTCAAACTGATGATGAAAAATCCAAAATGAAAATGGCCACGTATGCTTCCGTTGTAAGTAGCCTGGTGTATGCCCGGGTATGTACACGTTTTGATATAGCATTTGCGGTCAATGTACTAGGGAGATACTTAAGTGACCCCAGTCAGAGACATTGGATTGCTGCAAAGAAAGTTATAAGGTACCTATAATGTACAAAGAACTATATACGACTTATAGGAGATCTAATGATATTATTGTCATAGGCTATTTAAACTCTAATTTTGCTGGTTGTTTAGATGATAAGAAGTCAACATTTGGATATGTTTTTATGATGGTAGGAGGAGCTATACTATCGAAAAATGTTAAGCAGTCAATTACAATAACATCCATTATAGAAGTAAAATATGTCACATGTTATGAAGCTATTCATAAAGCTGTATGGTTAAAGAAATTCATACCTGGTTTTAACATTGTCGAAAGCATTTTAAAGTTCTTAATCATATATTGCGATAATGATGCTACTATATGCTTCTCTCAAAACAATACAAGCAATGGCCACACTAAACATTTTAATGTAAAGTATGAATTTGTGAGAGTGAAGATACACAAGTATCAAACTTGCATTAAGCATATTTCCATGGATTATATGCTCACAGATCCACTAACCAAAGGTTTAGTGGTATAAATATATAATGATCATGTTAAGAGTATAAGATTAGCTGAGTCTTTTAGTGTTTCAGGTTAGTAAGAGTATTATAATTGATATAATTATATTGGATATATTATTTATATAGAGATACGATTATTGAAATGTTCATAATGAAATATTCATGTTTTGCCATATATTGTTATTTATACACATTATCTGATTATGGCATGTCATTGGAGACATTTATACCCAATCTCACCACCGTGTTGAGAATATTAATTCTCATCTGGCATCTTGGATGGATGCATGGACCATTTCGTAAGAATATACATAAAATCATACTTTGATATGTATATCTGTTTTCTCACACATTCCACATTTTGTTTTAGTATTTGAAATATAAGTATTTAAGATATGTATAACATTTGCATCCCTATCGGATATGATAATATGCATTATTGGGTACTTATACTTGACCTATGGTTGTAATGGTGTTATTGTTGTTATTGTCAACATTCATTATTGTGGCCACATATTGTAATCCAAGTTGTTGTTTATTAAACTATATTGTCCAAGTGAGAGATTGTTGAAATTTTTTCCTATGTGAATGTTATAGTTTAATGAATAATATATATTAGATTGAATAAATGTCATAACAACTAATTATTGTAGATCAATTAATTATATAATCTAATTATTTGGCTTATAATGACACCTATGCCATTTTGATGGACTTTAATAGTGTGAGTCTTGTCACTAGGTCAATGATGATGGGTCAGTTCACTCAATAGAGTTACAATATAGTAGATCCCTACTTATATCACTACAATATATAAGAAATTTACCAGGGTTTGTTTTGACCTTTACCAGTGTTTACAAACGCTGGTAAAAGTTCCAACCAGCATTTGGCAAAATGCTGGCGTAGCCCTGGTCGAGAAAAGTATAACACCGTTTGTTACAAATGCTGGTGTAGATCAGGATTTACCAGCGTTTGTAGTAAACATTGGCATAGACACTTTTTTCCAGCATTTGTTGCGAACGCTGGCTTAGGTGCTTTTTGCCAGCGTTTTCGAAAAACACTGGCATATCACTTTTTGCCAGCGTTTGTTTCAAACGCTGGCATAGGTGCTTTTTTCCAGCGTTTGCAAAAAATGCTGGCATATCACTTTTTGCCAGTGTTTGGTGCAAACGCTGGCATAGGAACTTTTTCCAGCATTTTCGAAAAATGCTGGCATATCACTTTTGCCAGTGTTTGTTGCAAATGCTGGCATAGGTGCTTTTTCCAGCATTTGTGACAAACGCTGGCATAGGTGCTTTTTTCCAGCGTTTTCAGAAAATACTGGCATATCACTTTTGCCAGCGTTTGTTGCAAACGCTAGCATAGGTGCTTTTTCCAGCATTTATTAAGGACGTAGGGAATTATGAAAAAAACACAGGTAAATTTTATTTGACACATACGACAGTTAACCTATCTCAGCGTTTGTAGAAAAAAACGCTGGCATTGACGCTTAATTTTTTTTAATTTTAATTTGATTATATATTTATATAGTT
>JANHAO010029064.1:0-10453 GCA_026873985.1 Saraca asoca
CCACCCGATCTTAAAGCTTTTCACTTAAGTCCTTGAAATGTTTTCATTTGAGCCCTTTTTATTTTCAAATTTTATTTTCAATTTTTATTTTTAATTTTCTTAATTTTCCGGGTATTACACATGGTGACTGCCCAAAAGATTTTGTATTTAGGTAATTTTGATCGCAATTTAAACTACCTTTCATGATCATGATCTCAAGCTTTTAAAAAGTGCGAGAAAATTTTCACTTCAAGCCTATTCGATCCAAAATTAAAAAAATAGCTAAGGCACACAATTAAACATAATCAACACATAGTTCATCTCATTCACATAACATTAGTCCTTAATAAAATTTAAAAAGAAATCAATTGTTACCTAGAAATAGAAGAAGTAGATTGATTCAAACCACCGAGAGAAGGAGAGTGAGAGTAAACTAGACTTTTGTAATCAGTGAGGGAGTGAGAGTGAGAGGGAGAATGAGAGTGCCTTTGAATAGCTAGAGATGAAGGAGGGAGAAAGTTATGATTTAAAACCAATAAGAAAGTAAGAGTAATAGTCAGTTCTATGAAAACTTTTTATAAATAAAATACCTTCAACGTCAAATTTTAGTAAAAATCAATGTCCTAATTTTCATTTTCATGCATATTTCCAGCCACTGCGTGTCATTTATTTTGAATTATTTTTATCTATTTTGTTTTTTAGATAATATATTGCAATTTTTATAAACAAACCCATAGGCTAATTATTTTCTAAATTATTTTATCTATTAAATAATGCTTAATTTCTTGAATTATTTTGTCCAATTTAATAGTATTAAATTCTTAAAATATTTTTTAGTCTTAGAAAAATAAAATTATTTGATTGGGAATAAAAAAAAATTAATGATTAGAGAATAATTTTATTTATAAATAGAATTAGACAAAATGATTAGAGTAAAGAGGCTCTAGAAAAAAATAAACATATCTAATATTATATTTAATTAAAATGTGCAGAGACTTTAGAACTTGTATTTAAAAAAAATAGAGATCACAAATATTACATTTAATTAAAATGTACAGAGATTTTATATGTCAATTTTTTTAACAAAAACTGATGTCATTTATCTTAACTTGTCTTTTATTAAAAAAATAGAGATATCTAATATTACATCTAATTAAAATATGTGGAGATTTTAGACATATGTTTTTGTTAAAAATTGAAGTTGTTTCTCTTAATTTGTCTTTTTTAAAAGATAGACATATAATATTATACATACTAATTCTCATTTTAGACATTAGTTAATATGTTGAAATTGATGTGTAAAGTATTAAAGATGTCGATTGTTATTAAAAAATTAATGTCATTTCTCTTAACTCGTATATACTTTTTTTTTAAAAGAAACATATAATGTATTACAAAATCTTCAATGTATTACAAAAAATTCATTTACATTACAAAACATATAATGTGTTACAATTATTCATCAAAATATTGTAGGAGAAACTTAGCCCATTGATCTCGAATATAGTCAATTTTAGCTTGAGTGTGAGGATTGGTGTCTCAAAAGTACTACAAAAGTCAGGAAATAGGTTGTCATTTTTTTTTTGCAATGATAAAATCATTTTTTTGCAAAACAATTATACATAATAATGATTGCTAAATATAGATATGAATTGCAAATATATATAGAAAATCACATATCTATATATCATAGAGTAATATCATATATTTTATAAAAGAAATCTCAATAGATCTAAATCAAACTATTAGGTTTTAAGAGTGAAATATTTTATTACCTCTTGTGAATTGTGTTCTTTCTTAATTTGAGTGATTATGTCACTCATATACCTCATTATAAAATTCATTTCCTTGTTGACGACAACATGGCAACAAATCAAATATGTGCTCAAATAACCATTTCAATCAAATATGAAATCACCTGAATTATTATAAAAAGTATTTAAGATGATAAAAAAAAACTTATTTTTAAGGTAATACATTTTGTATTAGACTTTTTTCTATAGTCATCAATGTAAAAATAAACCTTCAAACATTTGTTTAATCAAATTTATGCAAGAAATAAATATTTTAATAAAGGAAATCATGTATAATATAAATCCCAAAACTAAATTTTAATTTATAAAATAACTTACAAGATAATTTAGTTTTTGATATCCTTGCACAACAAATGTTCTAAGGGATCAAGGAAGAACACAACATTTCTTTTCGCATAAATCATTCATAGCATCCAATGATATCTATAATAACAAAATATCAAATAAGTCATAACAAAATGATGCGTATAACAACAAAATATCAAATATCACTTAGATACTTATGACTTGATAAACGGTACAAAAACATATTACTTCCTTTCTTTTAGGACTTCCAAGATGTATGCTGTTTTATCACTATAAATGGAGCCTATTGGTGCAAGTAACTATGGATATAGAAATGTATAAGCATCCAATCCCTTAGTCTCATAGTCACGATGTAGAAGCCTTTACAAGGAATAAAGGAAATGGTTAAAAAAATACTTTGAATTGTATAATCTAAATAAAATTATGAATTGAAAGTTAAAAGTAAACTCACATTTCAAAAAGTTGGATGCAAGATATATGTAGATATATATATTTCTTTTATGGCTAAGAATTGCATGATGTTATTCTTAGTCACAAAAACTTCACGTTCACTCAGTATTCATATGAATTTGGATGAAATTATCATTAGCTATCTTTTTAGTTACAACAGATAACCTTTTCCTTGGTTCAACAAGAGGTATCTCTTGGAGTTGAGTTGTTGAGTTTGCTAAGTTATAGATTCCTTAATCTACTTATTCCCAACCTCCCTAGCATCCTCCCCTTTTGCTCACTCTTTTTTCTTGATAAGATATCTAATTGACATGTATAAAATTATTAAATTTAGATATTAAATATAATAAAATTGGATCTTTAAAAAAAATTACTTATTAAATAGAAAATAATGTCTTTGTAACCAAAGTGATAAGACTCTTTGGCCATAGGGAATATAAGTTTTAATCGCTTGACCCATTATTATAGTTCATCCATTGGCATTGGTAGTTTTGCACTTAGATCAAATAGGGTGCCAACAATCACTTTTGCTTGATTGACAATGGAGGGTGCGACTTTATAAAACTAACCCTTCCATACGCCATTGTACGTTCCTTGGATGCCAGAGTTAGAAGACATTTGGCTCTTTCCTATATAGATAAAAAAATTAAATTAAAAAAGTTATAATATTAGATTTCACAAAAAATTCAAGAAACTACTCACATATAAAAGAAATTTAAGTTTTTAATAATAACCATATACTTTTACTAGCTTTACAAATGGGTCGGAGTTTTTTGGATAGCTAGTTTTCATGCTGTTAGGCAGGGGAAGATGGTACATCTCTATCATTTATGATTGCATACCCATCTTTTAAAGTTAGGCTGTCATCTTCCTATGAAAACTTTCTTCGATCTTGGCCCACGTCTTGTCTATTACTTTTTGTGTCACTCATGTAACCACCTCTGCAGTTTCATTTTTCTTCATGTAACTTCATTTACGTAACAGGAGTATCATTTTTGATTTACTTTTATATATTAATTTGATATAGATCTAGGCATTTTTATGTATCATGGACACTTAAATTTATTGATTTTTGATGAAAAGAAAACTACTATATATATAAACATAAACATAAAAAAAGGGCATTGTTTTTGAAAAATTTTGTAGGCCATTTTATTTATTTTTAGCTACTCATAATGATGCACTTTATATTTTAATATATATCCATTTTGAAAATTCTCAATATTTAAAGTGGGCGCTTGTTCATGCTATCTTGTAAATGAATATATTTTTGTGTGTTGTTAGTGAAATTGATTGAATAAAAATAAGGATGACATTCATCATCACTTTATATACAAATTAAAATTGGAGATTAACTAGTTGTGGAATACATGTGTTGATTTATGGATTATGACAAATAGGTGGGATTGAAGAAGGAAATGATGGAAAGCAAGGACGTGTACAATGTGGTGGTGAAGCCAGGGATAGACCAAGCATTTGTTTTTGTGGTCATTGCCATACTTTACATTTATGGTGAATCCACCCCACTGCTAAATCAAAGGGTTTCACCTATAAAGAGATTAATTTATTTCATAGAAATGAAAATTGGGAGAAAGCTGGATAGACCCGAATTAGATACACAAAAGAAAACACAACAGTATTAATTAAGCTTTGTCAAATGGAAAACTGAAGAATTTTGAAGGATAAATGAGAAGATTGTCAAGTTGTAAAAGGAATTTGCCCTGTATGTATTGAAAGAAAAGCTATATATTGTGAGTTAACTTTGCGTTAAGCTGGATGCTAATTAATCATATATTTTTTTTCTTCTGGGTTTTGTAATTTACTGTTTAATTAATGTGAGAAACTTGTTATTGCTAGTGTCCATTTTTCTATGGACTTGTTTATTAGTTAGAATCTATTTTGGAGTTTGCATTAGTTATATATATTTGAAAGAGTGCTGCAAAGTGCAAATTGAAACTACGCACTGCTTAAATTATAAATTAAAGGCACCAATATGACTGACTGAGTTTAAAAAACAAAAATTTTGTAGCTTCTGTTACTTTTTGATGAGAGTAATTATTGCATGACCACTTTCTTGTCATAGTCGGATGAAAGCATCATTTTTTTTTTTTTTTTGGGTTCCCTCCAACCACTAATTGAATTGGCCAACATCCGAAAGAGAGATTCTTTGGATTATATGAGTATTTAATTAATTGTGACATAGGGCAAAAAATATGTGATTTTATATTTAAGAAAAAGTATTTATCTTTAGCGTAATTAAAAAAAAAGAAAGAGAGATTCTTTGGATAAAGTAACCTTATAATTTGGGAGACGAAGAGAAAGAGGGACGTTTCTTTCGTAGTAAAAGTACTAACAACATAATAAAAGTCCTCAAAATTTCACCAAACAAGATGACTATATTTTGGCATCTACATATATTTATGCATATGATCCACTTTGCCCCGCCCACACATATAGAGAGTGTCTACACGCGCTCTAATATCCCAAACTTTAGGATCAAGAAGGTACCCAACTTGAAAATAATTACAAAATAGTGATAAATATTTTTTAAAAAAAATTAAAGACAATTATTAGAATTATTTGCAATGTTACAAATTTTGGGGCAATCCTCCAAAGGCATAATATGATATAGCTCAATAAACTACACCGTTTTATATTCAGGAATAATATTAGTGTATCGGATTTTTGCCCTTAAATATTAGTAAAAACCATTAAAGAGTTTAAGCTTCCCTTTTTAATTGAAAGAAGTAATTTAATAATTTACTTTTAATCACAGAGAGAGACATTTTCTAGAACAAGGTCAGAATTGTTAACAAATTACACTCAAGTTAGAAATCTTTTACAGAAAGTGCAATACTAGAAAGCATATCTCAAAAATGTACAGGTAATTTAGCTAACTTTACAATTTTTTTGTTTGGGAATGTTAATCAAAAGTCATTTTACTTGTAGGGTATTATATTTGTATTTGTTAGAAGAATTATATTTGGATATTAAATTTCTGAAAAAGATATAAAATATTATTGAAACATAAAAATATTTAATTTTGATGCATTGACTCCTGTTTAGTGACATAACACCTTTGTAAAATATTATATATAGAAAATAAATCAACTTTAAACTCAACATAAGAACTGAAAACAAAATTATAAAATAAACACAATTTTATTCTTCTCCAAAAATAACATCATTTTATAACAAAATTAAAAATAAGATGCATTATTCCTTCAACTCAAACTTGAATTCCACGGTTCAAAAGTTGGTTTATCAGCACTCTATTCATTCATAAACCAATTGAATTCCACCATTGGAATGGATACAATAGGAATCAAAATCCCAGAGATCCTCAGGCTTTGTCATTTCAACTTTCACTGATAAAATTCTCGAGGCCCTGTTGAAAGATAGTAGGTCATGTTTCACTTTCTCCATACTCACTGTCGTCTCTATCTTTATGGTGATGTTCAGCTCCTCCAACACTCTGGAATTTTCTAGCATATATTTTGCTAGACAAATTTCTACCTCACTCCACATAAAGAAATTAATCTTTACAATCTTCAGTGTAGAAAGAAGACATTCAGGAACAGCTGAAGGGAAGAGATCGTTATCAAATCTTTCAAATCCCTGAATAAAAATATTTTCAAGTCATTAGTCTGCAATTGTTCACAAGCAACTTGCATGGAATATGCTCATAGAATCCAGGAAAATGTTAAAAAATTGGCAAATTATATTTATCTTACTTGAAATTTAGTGTAATTACACTCACATTCTTTCTATTTTGAAAAATATATACATTCACTCCTAGTTTTTCTAGAGTATAAGAGGTGAGCGTATATTGAAAATAGAAAGAAATGAATGTGAGTGTATATGTAAAAGGGAGATCAACATATATTTTTAAAAATAGAAAAGAAGTGAGTGTAATTATGTTAAACATCAAAAGATATGAGTGAAATTTGTCCTAAAATTACCAAGGTAAACTCACACTGCATAACTCAAGCCTTTCAAGAATTGGTAACTTGTGAAGTAAGTTTAACAAAAATTCTTGAGATGGCAAATAATTATCCACATCTGTTACTAGAGAAACCAAACAAGGGAGCACTGGCAACTTGGATACGTAATCATCTGCATGGGTAATCATCTACATAGCAAACCACCATTTGTTAACAGCATGATATCAGCTAAAGAACATATGCCCAAAACTTGTATAAAATGTACAAGGCCAATGATTTCATGCACTGAAATTGTCTTGGTCGTACAAATTTTACATGACTATGCAATAGGCAATATCCGGTATATAACTAATTTCCTAATGTTATTAATTAAATGTTAATAAAGTCAGTTAATTGTTGATTATCATCAGTTATTAATTAATTGTTAATGCAATTACCTAATTATTGATGTAATTTGATGATTGTCAAATAGGGTCATGTTTGATTGATGCGCATGGACAACATCATGGACCAATTGTCATTTAAGGTTTACATGACAGTGTCAGGCTTTGTTATTGTTGTTTACCTATACTGTATGAAGAGTTCTTTAAATTAAAATGAAGTAGTCCAATCCGTGTAGGAGTAATCTGACATTTCCTTTTTGTTTTCTCCTAGACCAGATTGCCACTTCTCAACAGTATGTGTTATAATTTTGTATATGAACTTCTACTGAGAATGTTTCAAATGAGCAGGTAATGAACTTAAAAGCCATGTATAAGAAGGAAGAGGAAGCATACGTACCTCAACCGCCGTGGGTCCCAGTTTCAAATCTTCCATTCTTTGGAATCCCTTGAGAAGCTTGCATACTCTATCACCTACTTCACCCCATCTACTTTTCTTCATTTCATTAATCTCAAGAAAAACATTAACCACAGATAAAGGGTTCGACAAGATGATTTCCTCAATTGCAAAACCTAAATATACGAAATTCTTTAGACACGGGGCAACAATTTTTATGGCAGTTTTCTGTTGCTGTTCAGAAAAAACGTCTATACTTCTGTTCTCAACAATGAAGATATGAATTATTATGACAGTTTCAAGCATAGGTGCCTCTAAGATAACATCCCGAATAGATAACCAACTGCAGCAGTCAGCCCTGAACACTTTGAGGACTGGGAAGCTAAGAACCATTTCTTTTGACTGACTCACAATATCCATTAGATATATCTTGAGAACTTTGAGGTTCGAAAGAGAAGTAGAAGAAGGAAATCCAATAGTAATCATCATAGCTAGCTCCAATTCCACTAGAGAGCTGTAGTTGAAAAGTGGATCGAGATTTAAAGGATCATCTTCCATGTCTGAAAAATCATATGTAATAGAAAGCTTTCTGAGTCCCAAGCCTGAGATAGCAGTGATCCATGCATCCAATGGACTTGGGTGATAAATACAATTATGAAGACGGAGAGAGAATCTGTCAATGGTTGGACGTGAAAGCCCTCGGAGCACACTGTCAACAAATTTAACAAAGCAATTTTTCATTGCTGGTTTATTCTCAAGCTCCGGGGAGCGGAATAGACGATCATCAAAGTCCAGATTATTTACAGACTTCCATAAGTGCTTCCATCTTTTAGATAGAGCACTGGTTGCTACTGCATCCTTAGTAGGAAGAAAAGACAATATGTGGCTCAGAATGTCGTGAGGGAAGCCGCTAAAGTCTTTGCTGTCATCAGATGCCAGAATAGTACTAGAAATCATGATTGTATTTGCATTGGTATCGGAACATAGAGCATCCTGCTCTCTTCGCATCCGTTTTGTCGCATTTGAAGCCATGATTTTACCCAATTCCTGAAACATGATTAGCCATAGTATGCATTGGAACTCAATTCTATACTTGAAAAAAAGAAAACAGATAGTTCACTACCAAACAAGGATATAGGTAAAGAGAGACAGAGAATTTTACCTAGAAAATGCAAAATATATTCCCTAAAACAGCCAAGAACGAGTGAATGATATTCAGAGAATCACAAAACATGTCATCCAATTTCTACCTGAAAAGAGCCGAATTCTGTTAAAAAAGAACAAATATGCCAGTGTTTTGTGAACTTAACACATTGAAAAGAAGAGTTGAGGGACGATCTACAAAAGAAAAAACAGAATTGCCAGAGTGATGATTTGAATCAAAACTTGTTTAATGCCAACAAAATCATCATCCCGATACACGAAAAGGACATAAGATGCATACCTACTAGAGGCATAGACTCCAGCTTCAATTGATGCTAGGGGCTCCCTCTATGATTGAATCTTCCCTCTAAGCATGAGAACTCCAGTTCAAAATTCAAAATTTATAACCGTCACGGAGACGACGACAACTAAGAATGGCAACAACTTGAAGCGGTGCCGTTTAGCCGATCAAAGAAGTGTATCAATGACCTCACTCGGTTTCTTTTGCAAGTCCATCCTCTGAGCTGGAAAAACAAATGCCCATTATGATAGGAAACAGAAAAAAAGGGCGAGAACTTTAATGCAATAGATTCAATTGTTACTAATTGGACATAAAATATATTTTGAAAATTTGTTCAAATGATAAAATTAACTAAACTTGAAATAATCTATAGATAAAAACTCAATTATAAATTAAAATCAAAATAACTAATTTTATGAATTTTTTAAATAACGTTATATAAAAAGTATAATTGGTGTCTATTTTAAATCATTGATATATGAATTATAAATTTTAATTTTTGTATGACACATAATTATGTTTATTTTATTTCAATTAAAAATTAATTTTAATAATTATATATCTGCCTATTCAAATATTATAATAGTTTCTCAATTAGAAAATGATGATTACAATAAATATAATTATAATAATTGATAATAATTTCAAATTCTTGTATAACTAAACGGGTAAGAATTGAAAACCGAAGATATTTATTAGAAAAGAAAAGTATACACAATTTATATAAAAAAATGAGGGAAACTAAATTAATGAGGTGATGTCACATGTCCCTTATACAAAAAGATTGATAGCTGAAATTAGATTATCTCATATCTTTATTTCATTTTCGGTCATAATTTTTATCATTTAATTCACCTTACTTTTTTGCAATTCCAATTATTTTGTTTGATACGCAATGAATTTTTCCAAATATCCCAATCTTTTCGGCACATTCTTATTATTCCTTCCTTCCTTCTCGGATATAATCATATATGTGATAAGTAATTTGCACTGAACTAATTACAACTTCCATATTAAACAAAATTCACATAAAAGATAACCACCTACGTTTAATTTCTTCTATACGCCATAGACGTAATTAATAAATTTATCATTCAATTACATCGATTCTTTTTAAAAAAATATTGCAACATTATTATACATATAAAATTTATATTTTATTTCTTAATTTTTTAAATTAATTATAATAATATAAATAAACTGCCCTCACTAGGATCTTAGATAATTATTCTCATCAATTTTGATTATGTATATTGGAATTAAAAACCAAAAGAATAAAAAGAAGAATTTTGAAGAAGAATATAGGAGAAGAGAAATTTTTTGATCATGACTTTAACTCAATAAATAAAGAATCACTTTATCTAAATTCACAAGCTTGCTACATTATTTTTCTTCTTCACTCTTTGATTGCCTTACAAAATCTGAAACTTATAGGCAAAATTAACCTAATAAAATAAAGAGAAAAATTTTCAAATTTCACTACAAGAAAATCAGGATTTTTCAACGGATAAAATCCGTTGGAATATTTCAACGGATTTTTCAACGAAAATTCTTCCGTTGGAATATTACAACGGATTCTATCACGGAATTTCAGTCCGTCGTAATAATCCAACAGAAATTAAAACGGACTGGAATTCCGTTGGAATACTCCAACGGAAAAACACATCCGTTGGACAATCCGTTGGAATACTCCAACAGATATTACCACGGACATGGACTCTGTTGGAATATTCCAACGG
>JANHAO010029065.1:0-10456 GCA_026873985.1 Saraca asoca
CTCGAAAAGGGTTATTGTAATTTTTTTTTAAACTCAGTTATTGTTATTTAAAAAAAAATTATCTAATTTATTATTTATTATTTTTATATATATATTTTAAATACATATTATTATTTTGAGTAATTAGCCCCCACTCACATAAAATCCTGCGTCCGCCACTATCTTTGATGATTAACTGTCACAACATATAGGCTGTGTTTTTGTAGAAGATGTCGAGTAGTAGGATTTAGGGCAGATTGTAATGCATTATATCTTTGTTTTAATGCATTTTAATCACAAAAACGAATCAAAAGTATAACTATAGTGGAAGTCAGATTGATTTTCATACCTTTGACCATTGATGCAGTTCTTCTCCTCTCTTCTACATGAATCCCCATGTGAATTTCTTAATGGCATTAAGGATCCTTTCACTTCTTTTTATATATTTTTTCAACTCATTTTGAGACTTATCTAAATTGTAAATCCTTATCCTAATATATTGATCATTTAAAGGAGATAAGATTTATAACTATTTTCCTATATTTTTGAAAGTCTATATTATAGGTTTGTTACAACCTTATCACCTTATCTTACACAGGTACAGGTGAGAAACAAAAGTTAGAAATGTGGAATTGCATGTTTAAGTTGGAGAAACTTCATTTTATGTCGGCATTGTTACTGAAATTGAGCGGCGACTTTTGTCAGCTCTTTTCTCACTCAATGGGATATGTGACTGGACTTTTTAGCGCCCGATCGACGATTTGTGATGCAAGATCATGTTTCACGAGCTCATCATTCATTTGCATAAAAAGAGATGACTGAAATGAAACTTCTGTCTGATATGGAAATATGGAAACAGAGAAAGTAGTTCCACTTCCACTTCTGTTTTTAGACAAAAATGTGCATACCCTATAACATTCTAAATATGTTTATTTTATGAATTTAAATTTAATGAATTTTATATTATCTGTATTGTCATGTTATTAAAAATTTATTAAAATTATTTTTATTTTTGATAAAGAATTTTTTTAATTATTTCTGATTTTTTAATGACTTGACATCATGATAATGTAAAATATTTTATATAAATAATAAATCAAATTTAAATTTGTATTCTCCTAACTTTATTCTTCTCATCATATTTAAAGAGTGCATATGGATGAAATTGCAATCCCTATATTGAATATATTCTGTTATAAAAATAAAAATTTACATCTATTTTTGAAAGTGAGTTTTGCTACCTTTTAATAAAACAATGGATTATATATATAATAAAGTGTAATGATAAATGTGAAAATATGGATGCGATATTACTCTTAATTTAAACCAGTTGTATGTCGGCTTAAATTTTATCATATTAAATAATAATTTAAATACAATACTAATTATAACATATTTTAGAAAAAAATTTAAAAGTGAGATAAAATATGGTCTCCTTGATGTAATGGAGAGAGACATGCAACCACAAAAAATCCGTGACGCATTTTTATAAAGTTGATTTAACACGAAAGAAGCGGAGATGTAGACGCAATTGTTGGTGTCTCAATATTACATCATCTATAGTAATTTTGAGATTGCAAAGATCTTTCTTTGATAAATCCTTACCACACTTCCAATTTTAGAAGATCCACACCGTTTGTAAGAAGAAACATTGGTCATTTCATTGAACATTTGGTTGGGAGAAATTTCAAAGATGACAAAGTTCTTGATATTTGGCACCGGACAAATGCTTTAAACTAGCCAATCATGTAGTAATCCACGGCACTCTCTTCCTTATCCTTATTATCATCTTTGGTTGAATGTTGAA
This sequence comes from Saraca asoca, assembly GCA_026873985.1. Taxonomy (NCBI): domain Eukaryota; kingdom Viridiplantae; phylum Streptophyta; class Magnoliopsida; order Fabales; family Fabaceae; genus Saraca; species Saraca asoca. The sequence continues at coordinate 1,787 of JANHAO010029065.1, forward strand.
CAAAGATATTGAATCTCATTAATAAATTAATAATAATCATTTGTTGCAATGAAAATATTTGATATAACTAAATTATATGCGTTGTGAAAAATAAATTCATTAGCATTGAGAATTAGAAATTGATCAGCACTTACAAATGATTTAATTAGTACATATATAATTATATCATAATTTATTAATTTAAATTATTACAATATTTGATGTAAACTTTTATAAAAGAAATTAAAAATATTGAATTAATGATTTATAAATGTAAAAATTAAAATTTTTTAGAAAAATTTACAATCTCTCAAAAATGCTATAATTTCAAATCGCTACGTTGTGGTGAAAATACATCATCACCGTTTCTGTTGAACGAAGAAAATGATGATTGAATATTGCCTTTTTAAATTTAGAGAGCAAAAATATCTGTTGGTATTTTTAGATAAACTGCAACTGAATTGAGAACCAGACTCAAACAACTTTACGAACCATTGTGCTTTGCAAACCATGTTTTGACATTGACTTTATAATTAAGGTATTTAAGTTGATGGAAACAATGTATGAAATGAGAAAAAAAATACTTATGAAAAATAGTATACTTTAGCTATTGAGGCAAGCTTCTCTTGTATAATTTCAAATCCTAAAATTTGATAAGCTATTGAGGCGGTGTAAATAGCTTGCATTGAATTAAATAGCCAATTAATTTCTCCATATGGAAGAGGAGCCAAACTTTTTTAAAGCAAAACTCAGCATTCTAACATGCTGAAAAATTACATAACAGCATAGAATGGAGGTCAAAAGCAAGCTCTAAACAACAGCAAAAAATAAAATGCCACCATTAAACAAAAGCAAGGACGATGCACTATTACAATAGCCTATCCAGCAATTAACAAACTCTACAATCCCACCAAAGAATAAAGCGCCCTTCAAAGAAATTGAGAAGTAGGCTCAAGATCATACCATAATTATTTGATTTTATAAAGCCATAACCTCAAAATCTACTAGCATCTTTATCAAGCAAAGTAGAAATTATTAAAAACCAACCAACTGTGACTGCATAGGACAACCAAATTAAGAACACTATTCACTTAGTTCTTCAACTCAGAGACAAAAAAGAAGCACTTGTAATATGAAACAATATGCCTCAAGGAAAAAGCAGTACCACAACATACTTAAAAATTTTTCTAATAAAACAGTACACAGCACTCATGTTAAATTGTGAGGGAATTTTGAGTATTGAAATTCCACTTAATGTAAAGCACTCCTTAACATAACTTAAAACAAAGAATAATCAGAATGACACTCAATGTACTTATTCACATATATTGGGAATAATCAAAAGTCAATATTAGAAAGAAGAGAAAAGCAACGCTCAAACTATTAATAATCTGTTTGATTGCCATATTATTCAACCAACACAAATTAGAATTAATCAGAAGAACCTCAATGCAAAAAATATAAATTTAAGGAAAAAAAAAACCTATGCTAAACAATTTGAAGCAGAATAATGAACCTGCTTTGTTATCTATACGATCAACTTTTCAAGAAAGTGCCTGAACTACAGAAGTATTAATCGAAATAATGCTAAAGTAGCCTATTTGACAAAAAACATAAATCCTTAAGACAATTTGAGAAATAGAATGGTTCCCAAATGAGCAAATCAAGCACCACTATCACTTCCACAATCTTAATATTTTTAAACCGCCACGTATTGATCCTATAAAAGCTTAATGCCTGAACCATATCAACAATGAATTATGTCATCTCAACTTAGACCAATGACAAAAAAGAGAATCGGGGATCATTACAGGTTATATATAAGAAAAAGAATCTTATCATTAATACAAAACTTTTATAAATTATAAACATATATTACCAAGTGTATATATAGGACACCGCATGATAAGTAAAATCTCAAATACAACAATTTAATATGGTAAGTAAATGCTGAAGCATAAAAAAATTATGAAAATATACCTACAAATCTGCTTAGTGTAGGTTATTACATATTTGGAAGGTATCTAACAACTCACGAAATTATACTTTAATTTCTAATAGTATTATATACAGTGACTTGAGTGTCAAAAATTTTGTGAATGTTAAATATATGACATGCATAGAACACAAATAGAGTTTGTTGCAATGGTGGTGCTGTTGGAATATTTAAGTTAGTGAGTACAAATATTTAAATGTGCATACAAGATTACATTTGATGGATTTAGTTATTGGTGAAGCTACTAGACATTGACACCTAAGTAGTATGTTCTTTATGAACCTTGTCATGAAAATTGATCCATTCTAATTATTAATTAACAAATCTTACAATGCAATCCCAATCCACATAACTATTACATGGAAGAAGAAAGAAAAGGCTTCTAAATTCCAACGTATGTTGTTTCTCATTTATGGCAAAATTATTAAGGAAATATAAAGATGAGTCTTTTAGTTCATTCCTCAAGATAATCCATCTAAGTGGATCAAATATGTGAGAAAGAAAAAGTGTATTTTTTTAATCTCCTATACATGTGATTATGTTTAATTTACTAATAATAAGGTAGAAATTAACCACACAAATAGTAAAAAATTTATGGGGCTTATTATTAGAAATTAAACATGTGTTCATCTCCCAAAACATTGAGAAAGGGAGGAATAATAAATGAAAAAACTCTTATTCCTCATGTATGGTTTTTAAGCTTAATTACACTTCATAAATATGGAATAATAATGGAATTAAGTGCTGTGGTTATGACTTTTGGGTATGTAACCATTGGGCAACCAAAAGATATGTTTTTTTGGGTAATGTAATCGATGTTATTATATAAGTAAGGTGAATCATAATTTGAAAGGAACACATACTCAATTATTTAATTAGCTCTTGATTCAAAGGCTATACTTAGGTCTCTATTGTGTAAGAAAAGTAGTGAACAAGTCTTTCATTTTACTCTTCATAGTGTTAACTTGATTGTTGATCTTAAGCATATTTTTTGGCTTATTTCTATCATCCTAGAGCTCCTAGAGCTATTCTATAAGATCATTGGGATCAAAGATTTTTCATACATTGTAGCTCACCTTGTTCGAAAAGATAAGTGAGTTTCATGAATCTTTAGAGATCATTTTTTTAATTTATTTTTAATAAAAATAAATAAATAAATAAAATACAATAGTGGTATTAGAGCTTACAATTGTAGAAACATGTTAATAGGTGTAAAACATAATCTTTGGCATATGACTTAGTATCTGTTATAAGCATTTTTCAGTTCTGCAAAATGGGCTGGCAAAGGCCCGATGGCAGATCAGTCTAAGTGAGAAAAGAGCTAAGCTCACTAGATCGTCAACTACACAAGCATAGAATGAGGCGGAAGCCCCAACTTGCTAAGGGACAAGTCCCTATTCACATAGCCAGTAATTCACCATATGTGAGATCGCATTGCCAAACACGAGATCACGTAGTTTGTCTTCACTAACCGAAGGCTAGCAGCGACCTAGCGTGCAGACACAGCGTCATGCTTAGCAACGAGCTCGCCAAGGGTAAACCTAGAGCAACAACCCTCTTAGACTTGGTTCATGGGGCTAGTCTATAAGAAGCAGTGTGCAGGGCCTGCTCACAGAAAGCAAAACTTCAAAAGTCAGCCAGCAGCCTGTAGAGGCCATTTTGCAGTAGTCTAGGTTGTCTTGTACATTTATTTTGATGTAACAGAAATACAAATTATGTAATTATAATTGTAACCTCCCTAGCCTCTATAAAAAAAAAAGGAAGGAGATTACTGTAAAAAAAAAAGAGTGGAATCCACATACACAAGCTCTGTAAAATTTTCTCCAGATTAATAAAACATTATCATGGATGTAGCGACAAGTGCCACTTGATTTTGGCCAAACCACGTTAAAAATCTCTCTATCTGGTTACTGTTCTTCCTTTTCATCCCCTCATTTCCTTGCTTGTTCAACCAGAAAACAATTTGAGTCCAAAAGAACTTCTCAAGTTGGCTAGATTTTGGTTGAACCAAAATCTACCGGTAATAGTATCTTGAATGTTTTTCCCTATATGATGTTTATGATTGGCATAAAAACAATAAGTTAATGGACTTGTATGCTAAAAGTTTTTTTTAGTCAAAAGTGACTCAAAAAAGTTTAAAAAATTTGACTGAATTTCTTTAAAGCTCGCAAAGTAATTCTCTGTAACTAAATTGTTTTAAGGCATAAAATAGATGATTTTATTTGGAATAATAAAATTTATGCTTAGATCGATTTGATTATAAGCTGAGAATTCTTACCTTTACTTTGTTTAAGCAAAGATTAGTTATTTTTAGTCAATTCATGCAATTTATATCTTGTTATGAAAATGAATATGCTAATGGGTATAAATTGCATGATATAGTATGGCTACTGCCACAAAGGCCATTATAGCCGAGTTGAACAAAGATGTGAAACTTGATAGGGATAACTATCCTCTATGGTAATAGAAGATTTAATTCTTGCTCACTGAACATGACACACTCGAGATGATATCCACTACACTGCTGGAGTTGGCTCCAAAAGCATTGAATGTGGATAAGACCAAGTATGAGGCTTTAAAAAGAAAAGACACCTTGCTTGGGGCACCTTGCTTAGTGTAATGACTAACGATATGATGGTTGACTTTGCTATGCTTGGTTCGGCAAAAGAAATATAAGGCACTATGAAAACCAAGTATGGAAGTGTTTCTTTAGAGAAACAAAAGGTCTTATTCCTTAAGTTTGAGAATTATTCAAATAGGCTAGAACACAACATGTCCTATCACCTCCGAGAGATGTCTCACATGATCTTAAATTTGAAAGGAATTGGACATACATTGACTAATGAGCAACAAGTGCAAGCAAATATCCAATCCCTTCTCGATAATGAGTGGCACTTGATTAAGATCAATTTATGCCACAATTTAGAGATTAAGACCTTTAATGATATTGCCAAGCATTTTTTGTTAGAGGTTAAGGTGATGAACATAAAAAAAAAAACCATGCAAAGCATATGTTGCTGAGGCATCTTTTTCATTAAAGAAAAAGAAGAATAAGGGTTGGAAAAAAAGAAAGTTCTCTAGGGAAGGTTCTAATTCTGGTACTAAGAAATCAAAAATTGATGAGAAGCGCAAGAAGCCAAAAAAACAAAGCAAAAATCAAATGCTTTAGTTGTGGCTTGAAAGGTCATTTTGCTAAGGAGTGCAAAAATCCTAAGGTACAAATATTCTCTACTTCTTATGCACATGTTTCATTATATATTTTAATGACTGAATCTAACTCTTCATGCATTGTTGATTCAGTAGCAATCAACCACATAGCTCGAGATTCAGACTTGTTCGTAGCCTACAGAAAGCTTAGTGTTGGAACCAAGTGAGTTTTTGTGGGTAACAACTCTTGTTTGGAAGTAGAAGGCATTGGAATTTGCAAAATACCTTTGTCTAATGGAAACCATTTAGTATTGGTGGATGTTTTATTTGTACCTGAAATAAAGAGAAACTTAATCTCTGTAACTTGTTTGATGCATTTTGGTTTCAATTTAATTTTCATAATGTTGTATTGGATATTTCTTATAATAATGTCAAGTTATGTACTTCTTTTCTTAAAGATGATTTATTTATGTTAGATACCATTGTTAATGACAATAGTTCTTTGGGTGATTTCCTTATTATGAAATCAAATGATCAAGTTGTTTGCCATTCAAGGTTGGGACATATTGGCCAAAATAAAATGCATAAGTTAGCCAAAAGTGGCCTACTTGGATCATTATTTGAGATCTCACTCCTAATTTGTGAGTTTTGTCTCATCAGTAAAGCTACTCGTAAATTATTTAGAAAAGGTGTTCAATGTGTTTATCTATTGCAATTAATTCATTCTAATGCATACAGACCTTTAAATGTGGTATCAAGACTTAGTCATAGGTATTTTTTGACATTCACAGATGATTGTACTTGTTATACCCATGTCTATCTTTTGAAATACAAATGTGAAGTATTAAGTCACTTCAAATCTTATGTATCTTTAGTATAGAACTAATTAAATTGAACTATTAAGTCCTTGAAGACTAATAGGGGCGGTGAGTACTTATCCAATGAATTTAAGAGATTATGCAAAGAAAAAGGAATAGAAAAATAGCTTACTATCCCTGGCACATGTCAACAGAATGGGGTGATGGAGAGAAAAAACTAGACTCTCCTTGATATAGTACGGACCATGATGGCAGACACTAACTTGGATCTTTCCTTTTGAGGAGATACCTTACTCACGACAATTTATATTCTCAATAGAATGCCTTCCAAATCTATCCTTACTACTCCTTATGAGCTTTGGACTATTAGAAAACCCATTTTCAGTATCTTTGGCCTTGGGGCTGTGTGACTTACATTTATACTTCAAGGGATGCTTCTTGGAGAATGAGTTTCCATCTATAGGGACTATTGATAAGTCACAAACCCTATATGAACTTACTGATTTTGGACATTTTGTATCAAGTAGAAGTGGTGTTGTTCTAAGTGGGAGCTTAATGCAACCACCAGTGGCCAATCCAGGTGGCGAACTAGATCCTGGTCATGATCATAATGTTGATCATAATCGAGTTCAACCCATTGAGGCTTTTGAACCTCAACAAAAGCATTCTAATTCTGATAATGAGGGAGATGCTAGTGAACAAACCCTTACTAAGCCTTCTCCTCTTCATCATTACACTGAGCAATTTAAATCACTTAAGTGGTGGATTTTAAATCAAAGTGAGGATCACTTGGTCACATCTCTAAATGATGAGCCATGCAATTATAAGGAAGCTCTTGATCATCCAAATAGTGAGAATTGGTCAATTGCAATGGGTGATGAATTGGATTCAATTTAGACTAATCAAGTATGGGAATTAGTGGATCTTCCTCAAGGCAGAAGGGTAATTGGGAGCAAATGGGTTCTCAAAATAAAGAGGAATTGTCACACCTCGATCCACGGAATATGACCGACATAGAAGGTCACCATCCGAAAACCCTCTCCTTTAGGAAACCCCCTACAAGCCTTATAATGCAAATAACATATTGACAACTCACTATTTCATCAATCCACGACAAATTGTTTATATATTAAATTTTAATAAAAATCCAATAGAGTTTCCTCTATTTTTCAGGCACCTGGCCTCAAGGCCTAAACATCAGACAAGGGCTACATGTCCTCAACAACTTATACAGTGATGCAAATAAATATAATGGCCTAAATTACACAATTTACAATCTACTGGGCACTCATCAACCACATCACATGCATATACATTCCTACCAACTGCCATTGATTTTCACCATTCATATACCTCTATACTCTGCAGGAATGATCCACTCAATCAAAGAGTGAATCCTATATCAGTGGGATGTGGAGGGATGGTAGGTGTATCCTGAGGCTCTAAAAAACATAGAAAAAGAAGAGTGAGTTTCATAAAAACTCAATGAGTAGACATTCCCATGTTCACCCAAAATCCCATTTAAATTTATGCTCGGAAGTGTACATATATATAAATATGGCCATGAAGATATGCTTACCCATTCTGCAGCCATAATCTCAATATACATTTGAAAACTATAATTCAACAAGAAAATCAAGTAAATAAAATATGATGTTTAATAGCATAAAGGTAAACATCAAAGAATACTACTATGGAAAATACATTCACCATGATATAAACATAAGGGAAAGCCAATAAGCTTTCTAACATTTCACCAAATCTTAACATAGTGAAATTTTCAACAAGATTTCCCAAAAAATAAATTTAAAATGATAACCATCCTGGTATATTCATAGTTCCCCTCATAAGCTATTCAACACGTCTACCGGATGCTCATGAACATATACATCCCTACTTTCCTTCACCCTTATTAGCTTCACCTTCCTCCACCCTTATTAGCTCCACCCTGGGCTATTTATTCTTCACAAGTGCACTTGAGGATTATCAATAAATTTTCCAATGGGTCCAGTATGACAAATCAACATTCTAAATATATCAGGTAGCATGAAATTCATTATTTGGATAAGCAACATTTATTAAAATATACATAAACCTATTAGTGCATTTCTATAGTCATTCATCATATAGAAAAGTGGTATCATCAATTCCAATAATACAAATCAATATGAAAATGCATAATTTTATCATGGCAAACAATTTCATGAACACGTACAACATGTAAATATACTTTCGAAACCATTTTAATATATATGTATAGAAAAATTCCATTATATAAAAAGGATTAATAATATTCCATATAATAACAACATGTTATTTTTACACATTGGATCATTAAGTAAGGAAGATTATCCACTCATCTTAGAAAATCATTAGAAAGCTAAGTCAGCTAAAGCTCTAAAAATTTGTCGTTGGTGTGCTTGATTCGTTAAAGGGAATTTACTTAGAGCTGATCAATAACAATATTTTAGCATACCTTAACTTTAATGGTTAGGGTTTTAGGTAAACCATCTTAAAAACTTAATATAGGTAAGTTATAAAATAAATCTTTTGTTCTAGGATTACTCACCACCCTCCAAAGTGTGAGTGGGGAGCTTAGTCAGAGCTGGATCACCGTTGGTGAGTGACGTGCAGTTTGTTGTGGCCGAATCAAATTAGAAATTTATAAACTGAAGCTACCTAAACTAACTTGTAGCATAGGCAACCCAGGTCGAACCCAAGGACCATTTT
>JANHAO010029066.1:0-10455 GCA_026873985.1 Saraca asoca
TTGTGACTAAGTTCTGATTAGACTCATTAATCATTTTCAAGGATTCTTGTTTGTGATTTTAAGCCATAGAAATGATTAACAATTGTATGAATATTTAGTGATCAAGGAAGCATTAATCTCAAGTTAGTTCCCTTGGCTAGTTGCTTGTTATTTATTGTAGTTTTAGTTTTTGTTATAGTAGTTTCTACCAACCCCCCTTATATTCCAGCTCCTAATTGATTGATATCATCCACAAATGATCTTTGGGTTCGACCTGGTGTTGCTCTATGCTACAAGTGGAGTAGTGCAATCTGGTTTATAAATTTCTAATTTGATGGCCTCGACAAGCCGCCATCAGCTGCTAGTTCTGAAGAGGAGTCTGAGGATGCACAAGAAAATGGTCCCGATGGTTTGGGTCCCAAGACAAGGGAATATTATGATTTCCTTCACAAGCATATAGGCCACGTCCCAGAAACCCATATAAAGTCATTGGAGTCTAAAGAAGTGTATGGTGAGGACTTGATTTGCACGATGGTTTGCCACTATATGTTGTTAATTATAATTCTTTCTCTTCAACCTTTCACCTTTCGATGGATAATTTTAACCATTTTTGGTCCTATTAGGGTGCACTAGAGAGAATCAAGTTAAAGGATAAGTTCGTATTCTGGAAGGAGGAGTGGAGTAAGCTTGAACATGACCTGGCTACTTTGACTGTGGAAGCATTAAAGCTAAGGAAGAAATTGCAAGATTATGAGACCTAGCTACAAAATGCTGAGGTAGCTAAAAAGGAGGTCGAGGATGCTTTGTTTCATGAGATGTACAACCTGAACTCAAAGCTCCATAAAATCACTAATGAGCAAAGGCAGTTGCAAGACATGCTGGAATAGACAACAAGACGAGCTAAGGTCACCGAAAGGAAAGAGGAAGCAGCTAGGGAAAAGGCCGCTCAAGCCAAGGATAGGCTGCCTGAGCTAAGGAAGAGACCACCCAAATCAGGGGGGAGACTGCCACTATAATCACACAAGCTGAAGATATTACAGTCTCCAATATTGTTGATAATCTTCTGTATACTTTGTGGAAAAGGCACTTAGAGATGGATGTCACCTTTTTTGGTGGGGATGTTGAAGCAACCATCTAGCATTTTGTGGAGCATGCGAGGACAGCTTCAACTCTGGGTGTAGAAATTAGTCGTAAAGGTTCTCCTGCTTAAGATGATACTCAGGTTGAAGGTAGCTCGTGAGTCAAGGAAAGAGCTATAATGGGGTCTGACAAGCAAATAGAAGCCTTGTTCATGCCTTTCGCTGACTCTCTGACCCCTTAGGACTCAACCAAGCCCCTAACCTCTCCATAGATCACACCATTGTGTCCTAGCCTCATGCTTTTATTTTTCAACACTTTATACTCTGACTAAATAATATCATTTGTAAGTACTTTTGATGGACCTTTTACTTCTGAAATGAATCAGTTTAACTTTGTTCATTCTAGTTGATTAACCTTTCGAGTTTTCATCGAGTCAAAACACTCAGATACTTTATTAACAAACAGCGACTTCATGCCTGAATGCTGGATTAGTAGGCGATAGACTATGTCAAGTTGAATACCCTATAGGTTATGCCTCAATTGGAACTTTATAATCAATATATAGCTCACTTCCATGCAAGACTTCATTGAGATTTTTACCCAGAAATAAACAGACATAAAAATTCAAGAAAACACTTAAGTGCTTTTACTAATTTCTAAGTAATTTTACAAGATTCAAATCCCTATTGATAATAGGGGCAGAAATGCTCAGCATTCCAAGCTTAGGGGAGTTTAGCCTTATTCATATTTGCTAGGTGATAAGCTCCATTCGCCAAGTTTTCTTTGACTATGTATGGACCCTCCCAATTTGGGCCTAGCACCATGTCACTAGCCTTGCAAGCTCCAGGTAGGATAAGGCACAAAATGAGATCATTGATTTTATAGCTATGAGCTTGAATCTTCCTATTCTAGTATCTTGCAACCCATTGTTAATAGGTCGTGACCTTGAGTTAGGTTATTTCTAGCCTCTTCTACAAGGTCAAGGTTTATAAGGAGAGTCATTGTCTTCTGGATTGAATGTTGCTCATCATTGTGAGGTCACTTTAAATTTGGTAGGGGTCATGGCCTTATATCCATATACCATTGAAAAGGGAGTTTCACCAGTGATGCTACAAGTTGCCGTTCTATAGGCCTAAAGCACCTTTTACAACTCATCTACCCACGCTCCCTTTTTGGCTTCCAACCGTGTCTTCAAGATCTGCTTAATGATCTTGTTAACCACCTTAACTTGTCCACTAGCTTGAGGATGATCCATAACTAAGAAGCTATTCGTAATTTTGAGATCACTATAGAATTTGATGAATTGCTCACTATTAAACTGGGTCCTACTATCAATTACAATCTAATGGGGGATTCCAAACCTGCAGATAATTTTAGCCCATACGAACTTCTCAATCTTTGTAGAAGAGATTTGTGCTAGTTTTTTTACCTCTCCCACTTAATGAAATAGTCAACAATGCCTATTGCATGCTTGGAGTTCTTGCAATTTGTCGAGAGCGGCCTAATCAGGTCCATGCCCCAGATCACAAAGGGCCATAGATTGACCATTTGTTGCAGGTAGGCTGGTGGAGCTCATGGGACTTTAGTGAGCCTCTGGCACTTGTCACATTTCCTTACGAGTTTCAAGGCATCTCACTTCATCATCATCCAATAGTATCCTTGCCAGAGTGCCTTTTAAGCTAGAGATAGCCCTCTAGCATGGTTTTCACAGTGGCTAGCATAGGTTTCCCTCAAGACGGCTTCATAGTCATAGCCATTTATGCATCTTAAAAGCAGAGCTGAGAATCCCTTCTTATATAGCACATTGTCACTGATGTAGTATTTGGTCGCTCAAGCTCACAAATGACATGCTTCCAATTTATCTTTCAGCAACTTGCCATCTTGTAAGTAATCAATAATCTAACCCATCCATGAGTCCTGTGCCATGGCAATTGCCATCACAACATCTTTATAATCTATGCTTAGTGATGAAAGAAACTCTACTGGGATTGCCCTAATCTGTATCCTTGGTTATGGCCACGCGAGCTAATGCATCTGCATGAGAGTTTTGAGCTCACGGAATCTGGTTAACCTCGTAACATCGAAACAAGCCAAGTAGTTCATGAACCTTCTGGAGGTAGATAGTTATTTTGGATCCCTTTGTCTAATATTCACCTCAAATGTCACAGACAACGGGCTGGGAATCACTGAATATTCTCAAATTTTTAGCTCACATCTCTTTCATGAGACAGAGCCTTGTTACCAATGCCTCATACTCCACTTCATTATTCATGGCCTGGAAGCCAAATCTCAAAGAACAAATGATCTTGTGTCCCTCAGGGATGATCAAAAGCACTCCTACCCTAATCTTCTACTTGCTTAACGATTCATCAATGTACAATTCCCAGTACGAACATTCTGTGGTCTCCACTTCCTTTTCCAGGGGCCCTATGAATTTTGTAACAGAATCAGCTAAGGCTTGCCCCTTGATTGCTAGTCTGAGCTTGTACTTAATATCAAACTGGGCTAGCTCCACTGCCCACTTCAATAGGCAACCTAAGGTGTCTATTTTTTGCAAGACTTACTTGAATGGGAATTATGTGAGCCCCTGTATATTGTGTGCCTAAAAATAGGGTCACAGCTTCCTTGATGCCATTATGAGGCTGTAAGCAAGGTTTTCTATTGGTAAGTACCTCGTTTCGGGATCCAAAAGCCATTTGCTAACATAGTAGATCGGGAATTGAGCTCCACTTTCTTATCGTATTAGGGCAGCACTGAGAGCGTGCTAAGACACTTCCAGGTAAATGATGGGCTTCTCTCCTTCCTTTGGTTTGGACAAGAGAGGAGCTCATCCCATGTATTCCTTTATCTACTAAAAAGTGACCTTGCGCTATTCTATCCACTCAAAGCACTTTGTTTTCCTCAACACATTAAAAAAAGGGATGCATTTGTCTGTGGCCTTTGAAATAAACCTACTATGGGCTATGACCTGATCATTTAGGATTTGTACATCTTTGACTCCAGTCGAGGGTCTCATATCGATGAGGGCTTTGATCTTCCTCAGATTCACTTCAATTCCCTTGCTATTTACCATGAGTCCAAGGAACTTTCCCGAAGCAACCCTGAATGCACACTTCTATGGATTCTGCCTTATTTGATACTTCCTAAGAATTAGGAACATTTCCCCTAGATCGCGAACATGGTTGGTGACCTGCTCAGACTTTACTAACATGTCATCCATGTACACCTCCATTATTTTGCCAATCTACTCCTTGAACATCATATTCACCAACCATTAGTAGGTTGCCCCTGCATTCTTTAGTCAAAAGGGCATCACTTTATAACAATATAACCTATGGTTAGTGATAAATGAGGTGTGTTCCTCATCCTATAGGTCTATGTGGATCTAATTATGCCCTGAGTAGGCATCCATAAAGCTAAGGAGATAGTGCCATGCTTTTGCATCCACGAGCTGGTCAATTCTCAATAAGGGGAAGTTATCCTTTGGACATGCCTTATTAAGGTCTGTGGAGCCAATGTAGGTCCTCCATTTCCCATTCTTCTTCTTTACAAGTATTGGGTTCACTACCCAAGTTGGGTAATAAGCTTCCCAAATAAACTTATTGGCTAGAAGCTTATCCACCTCCTTTTTTTCAGAGCAACATAACGCACAGCAGTCATAGGTCCTTTTTTTTTTTTGGAAAATCAACTTGTGAAAGGGGTTGATATTAAGTTTATACGACATAACCCTAGGATCGATTCCTACCATTTCTTTATGATTCCAAGCAAAGATGTCTAGATTTGCCTTAAGAAATTTGGTTAATTGCGTTTTCACATTCAGAGGTAAGCTTTTCCCCAGCTTGAGGCATTTCTCAGCATCTACCTCACTGACCTGCATGTCCTCGAGCTCCTTATTGGGCTAGTAGCTTGATCTGTGTCTACCTTATGGGGGTCGAGGTTGTAGCTGACCCCTGTTGTGCTCATAGCTCATGATTTTTCACCAGACACCACATTAACTTTCCTTCCTCTTACTCTGAGCTTAATCGCATCTTCATAGCAGTGTCGGGCTTGGTGTTGTTTCCCTCGCACACATCTGACTCCAATAGGCTTGGGAATTTGATGGTTAGCATCCTGGTTAACGTGACCATGTCAAAGTCATTCATCACGGGTCACCCCAGCACTATATTATATGTTGAGGGACAGTTTATGATCAAAAAGTCCACTATAATAGTGGCTTGGTGATTTGGGTCTCCTAGTGTAGTTGGGAGCCTGATCTGCCCTACCAATAATATTTCATCTGCCATAAAGCTGTAGAGAGGTTTAGGGGAAGGCCCCAACTAGCCCGTGTTCACTTCCATTTACTTTTAGCACCCTTTATACATTATATTGACCGAGCTACCAATGTCGACCATTATTCTCTGTACTTCAGTGTTGCCTATTCTGGCTTAAATAACCAGTGCATCATTGTAGGCAAAATGTATTCCCCGTGCATCTTCCTCTGTGAAGGTAATGTCATCTATGGTTGTCCTCACTTTCTTAGCAAGTCTTACCTATTCTCCATGGCTCGTGAGTAGGATGCGGCTTGCTTCTCACACATAGTGATCGTGCGACCTATTCAAAGTGCTTGTGATTTGAGGTCTACCATGAATGGTAAATATAGTTCTCACTGAGGGTGCTTCCTCATAATCAAGAGTTTGTTAACACTGATACTGTGCTAATTGTTGGGGCCGCAAAGGTCGCTATCCTAAAGGTCGCACCTTGTAGTTCCTCAAACAACCTCTCTTGATGAGATCTTCAATGGCATCTTTGAGTGTCCAACACTCTAAAGTATTGTGCCCAACCTCATTGTAATAGGCACAAAACTTATTTTCGCTTCTATGCTCGAGGGGAGCCTTTAAGGCTCTTGGATTTTTGAAATCCTCTTTATCCTTCTATGTTACAAAGATCCCATCTGAAGTATCTGACAGGATGCTGTTGGTATCATGTGACCTTGGCATTGAGGTCGCTCACCCTTGGCCTTTTTTATAGCTTGACCATCAGAGCCATCCTTTTGACCCCTTCTGTTATTCCCACTATTACTTCTCTTTTTGCTCCAGTTAAAGCTACTTGCCTCATTTGGTTGGGCTTTTTTGGGCCAAAAGTTTCCTCCTACCTACTTTCCTTGGTGGCTCACTCATAGAATTCACTCAAGTCCCTCACTAGAGACTTATATATACTCTTGTATAGCTTCTTGTCCTTATGAAGTCCAGCTGAGATCGCTGTAAGGATGCTTTCATCAGAGAGGTTTTCTATAATGCTGATCTCACGCCTAAACCAAGTAATATAATCTTTCAGTGATTCATCTCTTTATTGAAAGACTATTGTTAGGTGACAAGATGGTATGAGCTATCTTTTTAATGCCTTATATTGGTTGAGGAATCTCCTTTGGCATTCTTCCCAGCTATGAATGCTATGAGTTGGGAGACTCCTAAGCCACGTCTGAGGTATTTCTCCAAGGGTGGCAGGGAAAACACGACATTTGACCAATGGGTTGGTGGTCTAAAGATCCATTTGGACATTGATCGCATCCAAATGGTTATACAAGTCGTTGTCCCCATTGTACTAGAGGATGCTTGGGACTTTAAATTTGAGAGGAAAAGGCTTTGTCTTAATCTCCTTGGTGAATGGCGCCATCTCCTCGTAACAGTCTTGTTTGTCCTAAGTTAAAGGGTGTTTCTCTAACTGTTGTACGCTCTGGACTACTTCTTCGATCATCAGGTCTTGTGTCTCAGACTGATAGTTGGTAGTTTGATGACTTTTGTTGCCTCCCTTGTCATGGGAATGGTGATATGAGGTTTTATGCCTTCTGCTGTGCTCATAACCCGACGAGTAGCGATCTGATCTATGTCCATGACTAGTCCTGTTCATGTTCCCTTCTTTATGTGAGCCTTCATGTCACTGGTCGTCCTTATCCTCATCCTTACAAGCTCAATGAACCTCTGACCTTAGTCACGAATTGAATGAGGGAATTGAGCTAGCTCACTGATGTTTTTCTCTAACATGCCTCTCTTGCTAAGCTTCTGGCTGTCAAAACTCTCCTTTAGGCATAATGACCTCAACTTGTCTTTGTGTGCCCTGGGCCTATGCCTAAGCCAGCTCTCTCACCACAACAGCTAACTCCCTCACTGTGTTTTTGAGTGCTTCTTGACATTGGTGCCATGCCTGCACTCCTTGAGTCCTAAAGGCGGCAGGCTGGTGAAGGGTCAAGAGAGCCATGCCAATGGCAACACCTATTGTTAAGGTAGCAAAAGTGCCTGTTGTAGGGAGTGCGAAGCCCCCCTCCGGTAACATTCCCCATTGCTGCTCCACATGATCTTCAAGCTGGCCAATGATAGTGTTCGTGCTCCTGGTGGTTTTCCTCTTGTCTTTGTAGTTGCACAATGAATCAAAGAGAGAAAGTGCAGCTTGGGCCCTCCTTCTAGCCCCAAATGTTAATGGTGAAATCCGGTCAACAAGAAAAGTCTAATAAATACCCAAACTACAGATTGTTAGTGTGTAAGAAAGAGAATTAAAGGGAGGAAGAACTAGGAACATTAGAAGCTTTTTATCATGGTTTGGCTAAAGTCAGTGTGACCCCTATATTCATAATGGTTATACTTGCTATTATGCGGTTGCTTCTCTGTGTAATCTAGCAAAGCTACTGTACATGTGTTCTCTCACTATTTTGGCAGAGTTTCTGCATGTATTTTTTTCTCATATCTGACAATGATTTTTCCCTTATTTATAGAAGCAAAGGGTTACAAATGTAATTTGATAAATTATAAATTTGTCATTTTTGCTATATTAGGCAATAAATGCTAGGGAACTTGTTGTTGGTTTGTTGGGGGATAATCTATTGAACTTGGGGGCTAATCTGACTGCTGACTAGACTTCAGCATGTTGTTCCTATACTTGGGGTAGCTCGCTTGGTGGCCTAAGCTCACACTGGGTGATCTACCAACTAGTTCCCGCAATCTCGTTTCGGAGCTTGCTGGGCCCTTCTCACCTAGGCTAGTCCTTTGGACCTTTGCCAACCTGTTTCATATAGTTCAGAAATACTCATAACAGATCCAAATTATATTATATCTTTATCTGGGACCCTCAGTGAGGAACATAGTAGCTTTGCTCAATTGAACATCATCCGAAGTAATGTCAGCTGCTTGGGAGTGTTGATCCATATAAAATGCAAAATTCTTGAACTTTTGTGCATCTTTCTCCCCCTATATGACCATGGTTCAGGGATTTTCACTTTTCCCTTTTGCTCTAAGGTACCACCCTCTTGTGAACTATTCTCAAAGGTCATCATTAATACCTTCACTGATGTTGCTATATCATTCATCTCACCATGAAAAGTTTCTACAACATTCTTCACCTCGTGGGTAACAAATCATTCACAATTCAGCAGAGAATCACCACTCCTCATGCCTTTAACTCTTACACTAGTGTCGAGATTCAAAACTTGATACTTAAGAGATTCCCAATCTTTGGCCTTTCAAAAGAGTTCAAGAATCTTTTTGCTTTGCAATTTTCTTATAGATTCGACAATTGAGATTCTTGATTGCAATGTCAATTGCATCAAAGCATTTAGTAGATGACATTTTCTTTAGCATAGTTGGCATATTGAAAGGGTGCAGTAGAAAATAGAAAAATATGGCTTTAATCATACTTTGATGCCAAACTATCATGGTCCAATAGTCTGATTGTCAGCAAGTGCAATACTTAGCCTCTTCACTAGGCATTAACCCACTTAGTACCTAAGAATAAGCCAGCTAACCAATCATACACTATCTTAGTTTCAAAAATAATAGGCAACACCCACAATTTATATCATATTGAGGCAATCATAAATAACTAAACACATAACACATAAGCAACCAATTCACTAATATTAGCAAATAGATGCATTCATGCAATTTGAATATATATGGATGAATGGAACAAAAAGCAAATAAATTCAAAATACAATATTTCATTTGAAGAGGGATTATTTCTTTCTTTCACATAAAGTCTAGTTACAAGACTCCCGAGTATGTAGGGGAGGCACCAAGTTACACACTCGTACCCTGATACTAGTGCCATAATATCAACCTAAGTCACCGGACATTCCCCTCTGAAGAGCATTTTAAAGTAAAGTCCAAATGACTCAAGTAGATATAATTTTTTCAAGTTGACATAAAAGGTTTTCTCCTAGTTTGGAAGGGATCTAATGTGCCAAAATACAAGATAAAAATCCAAGGCTAATAACCATGTGATTATCTATTCACACTAGACAAAAATCCAAATATCATAACTATGTGCTTATTGACTCACATTAGACAAATTATCTTAGTTAAAATTACATAGATGTCCTTGAAACAAGGAAAAGTAGAAAACATAATTTATACATTGATTTTCTCTCAAATTCATCTCATATGATCTACTCTTAATATTTAATTTTTGTATCAAGTTTCATTTGAATCTGAATACATTTGTCTATTAAATTTAGCCACAAATCCTGCTTTGTGACACTTAAAGCTATCAAACCCAATTTATAGAAGAACTTCATGTTTATAATAAGAATATCAAAAGAATAATAAATAAGACTATTATTAATTTAGTTACTCAAACAACAATATTTTATGCTCACAAAGTTTCACTCGATTAAATGTTGAGAGATACAGTATAAGGCTTTATTTATTTATTTATTTGTTGCAACACGGGGGTAAAACCCCAAAAACCAGAAAATTAAATATATGAGTTGGACACCAGAGTCCCATTGTAGGGAAAGAACTAAGAACATGCAAGCCGGCCGTGTGGGTAACTACAACTGCTTTTAGCTAACCAATTTGCACATATATTTTCTCCATGGTAGCAAAATTGAATCCTGACTTTTCAATTCTAATTAAGGCATCTTTGGAATCTCTAAATAAACTTTATTTGATTATTGGTGCAATGAATACCGCTTTGGAAGAGATTAATCACTTTCTTGGTATTACTTTCAATAATCAATCTCCTACCTCATGTAGCCCAGGCTATCAATACAAGTAAATGATTCTATATCCACTTAAGTGAGACCAAATAACTAGAAATAAATGAAACAAGCATTGTGCTTAAATCAAACTAGCTTATTCATTGGTTGGATGAGAAGCAAAATCATTCCTAGAAAGCACTGACATTGAATAATATCTTTTGTTATTAATTGAATTAAACTATTTATTATATGGACTAAAAAAATTTTAATTAAGAATAAGAACATATTTTATGAGTCGAAGGTCAAGTATTTGAGAAATAAATGATAGTTTCATATAACAATTATGGGTGAAGTTAGGATTAACTTTGTAAATAGAGAAGATAACAGAAAGAGTTGAGAATTGTTTAAATGCAAAAGCACTAATGAATTAAGTCAATTATAGTATAAAT
>JANHAO010029067.1:0-10456 GCA_026873985.1 Saraca asoca
ACTCGAGTGGGAAATCATAGAAGTAGAAATTATGGACAACTATGAAGAAGAACGCATGAGGTTAATACTTGAGAGGCAAAGGCAGTGACAAGCTGGCAGCTCCACTAGGCGTAGACGTGTAAGAACGGTAATAGACCGGAGTTGTGAAGAAGGACATAATTGATTGTTCATTGACTACTTCTCTGAAAATTTAGTATACATGGAGGCTCAATTTCGACGAAGGTTCCAAATGCGAAGGCATATGTTCCTTCATATTATAGAAGCCCTTGGAAATCATGATGAGTATTTCCAAATGAGAGTCGATGCCACTGGCAGAATGGACCTTTCACCGTTGTAGAAATGCACTGTCATTATTTATATATTGGCATATGGATCACCTATTGACGGTGTAGATGACTATGTATGAATTGGCAAAAGCATTGCAGTGGAATGCTTAGAGAGATTTGTAAAGGGTGTAAACAAGGTATTTGGGGTTGAGTACTTAAGAAGGCCTAACAACAATGACATTAAACATCTACTACAAATGGGAGAGGCACGTGGCTTTCTCGATATGTTAGGTTCCATTGATTGTATGCACTGGGAATGAAAAATTTGTCCAATAGCATGGAAAGGCTAGTTTTATCGAGGTGATCATGCCAAACCTACAATCATGCTCGAAGTAATGGTGTCACAAGACTAATGGATTAAGCATGTTTTTTTTGGCATTGCAGATTCAAACAATGACATCAATGTGCTAAACCAATCCAATGTGTTTAATGACATTTTGGAAGCGCAAGCTCCTAAGGTGCAATATACGATGAATAGAACCCAATATAACATGGGGTACTATCTAGCAGATGATATTTATCTAGAGTGGCCTACGTTTGTTAAGAGCATCCCAACGCCATAAGGAGAAAAGAGAAAATTATTCGCCTAACATCAAGAAGCAGCAAGAAAGGATGTGGAGCGGTTGTTTGGAGTGCTGCAATCTCGATTCGCAATTATACATGGCCCGGCATGTGCTTGGCACATAGATACAATCAAGTATATAATATATGCATGCATCATATTACACAAGATGATTATTGAGGACGAAGGACACACATATGTGGTAATTTTGATTATTCTTAGAATCATCTAGACAATGACATCTCAACAGCTGAAGTATCTAATGGTCTTCATCCCAATTTTGCAACATACCTACAAAGGAGAGCACTTATTCATCAAAGACAAATTCATTGTCAACTTCAAGCAAACTTGGTGGAGCATATTTGGAAACATTTCAGATGTGAGAACAACCAAAATTAAATTTTATTTTAATTATATAATATTATGTATTTTTCATCAATTTTAACTTATTATGATAAAAAAAATTAGTTGAAATAAATTTGTTATATTTTTAATATATTTTAAACCTTTTTACGTATTTATTGTCTGAAAATTAAAATACAAATTAGTTAATATTTTAAGTTGAAATAAAAATAAATATAAATGAAGTATAAAGATGTGGGGTAACATGTAGAACCTATTTGGTGAACTTTTTAGAGTTGCACCATTGGAGTGGAGTTGTTTAAAGTAGTATAAAGTAAAAAGTTGTGATATGGCATAGTGGGGCCCATAAAAAGAGGAGTTAAGTAACTTCAATAGGTTACACCATTGGAGATGCTCTAAGTAAACAAAAGCATTTTCATTACATAGCTATTTTTACAAAAATTATACATATAAACTCTAAAAATTGTTAAGTAATACAATTTTATAAAAAGAATATTATGAAAATTGTTCACAAAAATGTTTAGACATTACCCAAAAGTCCAAGGTTTTTTGTCAACATATAGTTTGTGGTTCCTTTTACGTATCTTAAAATTTTTTCATAACAGCCTAATAGCCTCATCCTGAGTTAGGCATATATCTTTCCAAGAGACCTATAACAAAAGCAATGTCTAGTCTAATACAAATCTGAGCATACATTAAGCTCCTTACTGTACTAGAATAAGGGACATTCTTCATTGACTCTCTCAAAGTGATTATCAAGACACTATACCAAACTTAATTTATCACCTTTAAGGATTGGGACATTTCTATAATTACTGTCATACATATTAATCTATTTAGTATGTGATCAATTTATGCCTTTTAAGAGAAACCCAACAAGTTTCATGACCTATCTCCTTGGATTTCAATTTTTAGAACAAAAGATGCATCTTTAAGGTCTTCTATGTCAAATTGTTTAGACAACAGCTACTTAACCTCATAAAAAATGCCTAGATCATTACTTACAAGCAAAATATCATCCTCATAAAGAATGAGAAAAATATATTTGCTCAAATTACATTAAGATATATACACCTATCCATTTTATTTTTATAAATCCAAAAAATGTGATTATTTCATCAAATTTTAGGCACCATTGTCGAGATGCTTGCTTGAGTTCATAAATATACCTTTTAAGTCTACATAAAGGATGATTCTTTCCATATTCTATAAATCTTTTAGGCTACACCATATAGACTTCCTCAATAAGGTCATTATTTAGAAAAGCAATTTTGACATGCATTTGATGTAACTCTAAATCATAATGAGCTACTAGTGTCATAACAACTCTAAATGTATTCTTACAAGAAAAAGAAGAGAATGTCTCACTAAAATTGATCCCTTCTCTCTAAGTAAAACTTTTGGCAACTATTCTAACTTTAAACCTCTTAACTTTCCCTTTAAAGTCCTTTTTGGTCTTGTAAACCTATTTGCAATCTATAGGCTTGCTACCTTCATGTAACTCAACAAGCTCCCAAACATCATTATGCTTCATAGATTGTATCTCATCTCTTATTGCATCCCATCATGTGTCAGATTGAAGACTAGAAACAACTTCTATAAAAGTAATTGGGTTAACAACATGGCCTATTTCATAATCATTCTCTCCTAGATATACTTCATAATCTAATGAGATAGCAGACCTTCTCTCCCTAATAGATCTCCTAAATGGAACCCATTCAACTATATTCTATAGTTTAGGAACCTCAATAGGAGCATGAGGTTATTGTTTTTCTATAGAAGTAACCATAGGTTTAGGCTCTATAAGATCATGTCTTACAACTAGAGGAATATAAACCATTTTAATTTGGACACTCTAATTTTTGGTACTAGAGTCAATTTTATTAGCTACATCATACTCCAAAAACGTTGTTGTTTGTGATTCTATAATTCTAGCACCTCCTTCTTAACAATAAAATTAATAACCCTTAGATTGCTCAGGGTATCCAATAAAATAGTAATAAGTAGATTTAGAATGCATTTTATTTTCATAAGGTTTATCAATGCATATCTCTGAAGGACATCCCCATACTCAGAGATGATTAAGGTTAGGTTTACATCCAATCCACAACTTAAATGGAGTTTTAGTAATAGACATATTGGGCACTCTATTGAGGATATATAAAGTTGATAGCATTACCCCAAAGATAATTGGGAGGATTAGCCCTACTTTGTATGCTCTTCATCATATCTTTAAATGTCTTATTTCACTTGTCAGTAACACCATTCCGGTTAAGACTACCTATAATAGTAAATTTAGTGATGATGCCATAGTCTTCCAAGTATTTGGCAAACGGACCTTTAACTTGCCCTAAGGCTCCATATTTGCCCTAATACTCACCTCTCTAGTCTGATCTAATAATTCTGATGACTTTTCCTATTGTTTCTCAATTTCAGTCATTAAGATCTTGAAGTTATCAAGAGCTTTAGACTTTTACTTAATCAGGAACATATACCTATATCAGGAAAAATCATTAATGAATGTTATAAAATCTTATTGTTATATATAATGGATTGATAGGGGTCACTCATGTTCATAAGAATAATTTGCAAAAAGTTACTAGTACAAATTGAATCTTTTTTTTTTTTTAATCTTGGTCATTTTTCCACTATAATAGTTAATACAATTTTCTAGGTCTTAAAAGTCAATAGTAGGAAGTATATTATCTTTTATCATCTTTTCTACTCTTTCCCTAAAAATGTGGACCAATCTTTTATGCCACAATATGGAAAACTTTTTCTTGATTGGGGGTCTTTTGGTAACAACTTATTCAACATTACATGTGGTGGCATAAATTTCATTTGGACCAACCACATTCTATATAATCTATATGACAAAGTATAATAGCCAACTACAATTGAATCATAAAATAAGGAAACATTCCCATTTTTTAAATTAAAAGTGTAACCTTCTTTACCAAAAATAGAAACCAAAGCCAAATTTTGTCTAAAAGATGGTATATATAACCAAAATTTAAATCTAAAAAACTTGCTTCTATGAATTTTACATCCGCCTCCATGTTTTTGCCAACCACAAGTTTATTCAAATCTTTATTTGACCTCCTCTTACCTATAAACCCCTTACATAGTGAATGCAACATGATTAGTTATTCTACTGTCATGCCACCAAGAACCAAATGGAGCCTTAGCTAAATTAGATTCATATAAAATAAGGGCCAAAGAATTACCTTTATTCTCATGTTTTTCTAACCAAGCTTTATATTTGATCACTTTAAAATGAAATTTCTTCTTACAAAAGTGGTACCTATCTTTCTTAAAAGCAAGCTTATTGACACCCACAATACTTAATTGACTAAAGTTATTATTTTAAGCATTTTTAAGTGTGGAAAATTTAGATTTCTCACCCTTTCCTTTGTTACTAGGCTTGGATATAAAGAGAGTAGCTTATGATTTCTCACTCTTTAGTTTCTTCTCATTAGCAACACACCTGGAGATCAAGTTATTGATACCCTATGCATCATCCTAAGAATTAGATGTGGTTACAAGTAAACCAAAATCAACAGCGAGGGTGTTCAATGCTTGGTAAGCAATATAGGCATTAGGAAGAGAAATATTCAGGGCTTTCAACTTTGTCTGATGGTGGATCATCTTTATGACATATTCCCTAACGCTTTGAAAACTCTATCATAGCTCATGTAATAAAGCTCCATCAAAAGTGTACCAATTTTAGTATGTGATGAGACTTTCTACCTCTGTGACATAATAATCAAGAACTCCTTAGCCTTAGTAGTGCTAGGACAAGCATTCAACATGTTTTCAGGAATAGACCTCTTCATTGTCAGATAACACATGCGATTTGACTTCCACTAAGCTACATGTGTTTGTTTATATGCATCAGTGCTAGTTTCAGTGAGTTCAACTAGCTTATTAGTGATCATTGCCAAATCCACATCTGCTATCTCAATAGCAAACTCCACATCTTATTTTCATTCTTTATATTTGAATCAGTCAACACTATGATAGTGAACATATTATTGTTGATAGAGAAAGTGACTAATTTGGTAAATGCAATGCACCATATTAGCAAATTAAGGATAATACCGGTACAAAAGCCATATAAAAATAACATAATTGATAATTTAGATACATTGTTATGCAACATCTTTAAGCAGAATACAAAATATGCAATTTGAAATTCTCCATATGAAACAATTCAGGAATATATTCCTACCTTTGTAAATCGACCACCTTTGGGTAAATGGACCACTTAGATAGGTCACTTCCTTATCATGTCTCATGTGACATCTCTAGATCTTATACAAAGTTAACACCTTTATATAGAAGAACTTTGTACTTAATCAGTGACATCTCTTACCGTTAAGTTCAAAATCTTATAAATCAAATTAGTGATAGCAATTCAATCAATTCATAAAAATTTCTTTTACGTTAGGATACATTTGTTATTATCCATGTAAAAATAACTTTAATGGTGTGATTTAATCCTTACAGACATAGGACTATAGATGTCTTTAATCATACCCAAATATGTAACATAGTCCATATAAGATACATAAATTATCTTTTAATAACGTTACAATTCAAAAATACTAAAGGATTATGATCCACTTTCTAAGAGATAACAAAGTCTCTCCATTGTGAAATTGATTACGCAAAATATGTCAAAAATTAAACTTGATGAGATATGGAAACATTATTATCTCTAATGTCATATGAAAATAAAATTTGCATGCACATTACATGAAAAATCAACTTTATTATGGCTTTATAAACTCTAGAGATTAATTTATAATTTAGGATTTTAATCAAATTCATTGCATAACATAATTTAATTTAATCCATATTATAAAATCAATTTCTTATCAAAACAATTATAAGTGAAATCATTATTCAGTCATTATTAATGAAACCTCTATCAAAAGCAATCACTGCTAATAATGTTTTCTACTCATCTCATTCTATAAAAAAATCAAGCCAATAAAATTTGATTAAACAAATCATTAAATAAACAAATCTAAACAAAAACATAGTCCTTTTTGTTCGTTAAAACAACAATGAATGTAAAAATCGAAATAATTAAAAACCATAGTCCTTGTTCAGTATTGCAAAGGTCTAACTAATTTAAAATCTACATCACCAATTATGCAATCAAATCACAAAAAATAATGCAACACATGAATCTTTACAACTTGCATAAAGTATCATGCCCAACTTTTAAAAGAAAAGGGTAACAAGGACATACGTGTAAATGAATCATATAAAGGAGAGAAAAAAAAATACGTGAGTTCTAACATCATGTAAACCTACTATGATACCATTTGAAATATAAAATTGGGAATATAAAATTATTCTATGCCCAATATCATATATGAATTCATAGAACCTCATATTATTGAAATGAGTTACGAGATAGAACGTGAATTGAAACTCATCTATATATTGGGTGGAACAAAAACAATTGAATATAATCAAATGCATTAAGTTCTTCTATGGTGTCAAAATGGATAAATATCTATGAATTCATCTAATCCATTAATTTTAAGATCA
This sequence comes from Saraca asoca, assembly GCA_026873985.1. NCBI lineage: Eukaryota > Viridiplantae > Streptophyta > Magnoliopsida > Fabales > Fabaceae > Saraca > Saraca asoca. Next base: position 6,817 of record JANHAO010029067.1, read on the forward strand.
ATCCAAATTTATTCATAATATTTAATGGATTAAAAGGATGGATGAGATGTTAATTTGTTAATAAAATGGTAATTAAAGATCTATCCATAAATATTCTTTATCCATCTGACTTAATGTTTTATTTAAAATTTAAAATAAATATTTTTTAAATAAAAACATTATATTGAAATAAATAAAAAGTAAAAGTAAAATCAGAAATCCCTACATCTTAACATAGTCACACACACTAATAGATTTGAATAAAAATTAAAAATAGAATTATAAATCCCTAAATTCTAACATAGTTACACATGTTAATAGATATGACAATTGTAACCTATATCTATTTATCCATCCATCCATTATCCATTCTTATTATGACTCATCCATATTTATCCATATAAATTTTTGGATAAATATGGGCCGGATCATTATTGACACTATTAAACAAGGGTTATTTTGGGTCAACCTGTAGATAATCATTTATCCATTTATATCTATATTTAACATTTTAGTAGGTTTAAATTTTGATATCTTTAGCATTTTGATTTTTGTAAAAGTACTTGTAGTTGAAAATTTTTCAAGAGTCAATTAATATTAGTTTATGTAATAGATTTAACTTTAGTTTTTTTATTTACATATTAGTGATCAGTTATTGGTTTTCGCAAAATTTCAAGGTTTTTTTTTAAATGCCAATTTCAAATCACATTTATTCGGTCTTCATTTTTATGTGCAATATTGTAATACCTTTTAAAAAAAATTTGGAAAATGTTGGCTGAGGGACTGAATTGGAAGGTTTAAATTTTTTGTTGGGGTTGAAATGAAAATTTTCCTTTTTGTAGGAGAACCTTATTGAAAATAGAGAAAACTCAATGGGATCAAAGTGGGAATTTCCCCATTTTCTTTTTAAGTATATTTTCCCAGCTGCTTTGTTTTCTTTCTCTTCCTCCTTTTCACCCGTTTAGCTTCTGTGCTCCGAAGCTTCTCTCTGTCTATCAATTGGCAACTACTCTTTAGCTTTCTCTTCATTGTCCAATGCACTTGATCGTCATTCCTCTCTTTTCTATACTCCAGTCACATCCTCCCCCTTTTTTTATGTCTGATGCGAGCTTATCGAGGCCGCCAAATTAGAAATTTATAAACTGGAGCTACCTAAACTAATTTGTAGTATAGGTAACCCAGGTTGAACCCAAGAACCATTGTAGGATCATTTTATCAATGATTTTAGGAGTTTAGTTCGGGGGGGGTTTGGACAGAAATGAAAATAACATAAACACTACAAAAATAGCAACTAAAACTACAAATAGACAAGCAACTAGCCAAAGGAACTACTTCAAATTAATACATTATTAATCACTGAATATAATTCAATTGCTAATCATATTTTCAGGCTTAAAATCATAGACAGGGATCCTTGAAAATGACTAATGAGTTTAATCAAACTCAGCCCTCAATCAACACATGAAATCTCAATGCATTACCTGGATTTTCCTATCCTCTTCTAATGTGATTATCAAGATCTCAATAAGCATTTCAATATCTAACTAAAATGAATCTATTCACATAAGATATTGCAGTAAAACCAAGAGAAAAGGAAGAGAAATAACAAGCAAATGAATGCAAAAACAAACCAGAATCTCAGCATTGAGGTTCAAGTAGCATCCTTCGGTTTGGTTACAAGATTACCCCTCTATAAGGGCTGGAAAACATAGAAAAGGAGAGCAAAATCTTGCTCTCTGCCTCACACAAAAATACACATAAAACACAAGAAAAAACCTAAAGAAAAATTGAACTAAAAACATTGCAAAGTACCCCCACAAAATGGCTTTCCCGGGTACAAAAGAAGACAGCAATGCTGAGCTGGAAAGGTAGGCTGAATGGCTAGCTGGATGGCAGCCTCTACCATTGCGTGTTTGATGGCTCAAAGCAGGTTGCTTTCTCTTCTTTTCTTACTCATTTCGAGTCTACAGCTGGCTGCATTTTGGTTGGAGCAAATGGCCTTGATTTGGATGTCAATTGGACCTTTAAAAACCAGCTGCATCAGCCCAGTTTCTGTAAAATTTCTGCCCATGAATTGTAGCTCTATTTTGATGCCCAATTGATATTTCCAGCTCAAGAATCTTTATATGAAATGTGTATTTATGTGTTAGCTTCCATTTGGGCTTAATTTCAGCTCATTTGAATCTCTACATCTTAAGTTATGGTCTGCTGAAGGGATAGAGGTCAGGATGCTCAAGAGACAGAATTCTATAGTAACTATAGTAATTTCATATGCAAATTCAGATAACCAAATGATGGATTCAGCTCTTGCAGTCTTCATAAAAGTAGTAGATCTATCTATTAGCTTTCCTACAAGAGAAGAATCACATAAATTGGACTAGTATATCTCAAGTTATACAAGAATTACAGAAACTGCTCAATTTGGCCAAAAATGCAAAAATTTGCAAAATAATGCTAATTGACTGCAAATCCCAAATGCATCTTAACTCAGTTGGAAACATGACATTTTAGCTCTTAAAATGCTAAGTATGAGGGCAAATAAATGTGTTAAATCTTGTGTTGTAAATTCCCCCACACTTAGCTTTTACACTCCGGGCAAAACTCAAAACAAAAACACAAAGCAAAAACTCCAAGGGGACAACAACAAGAATTCAGCAATGATGAGCAACATATGACAGCAAAGAATGCAAGCAAAACTCAGGTTACACAACAATATCATGAAGCTCAAATTCTCGAATCAAAACTCAAACTAGATTAGCAAAGTTACTTAATCAAAATGGATCAATTTGATAGACTTACATGTAAGCTCTCCTCACAACTCTCCATGGTGTTTAGATTGGAAGTGTTTCTCTCAATTCATTCCATGGAAATGCAGTACCATAGGCTTACTTTTCATCTAATCTCCACTACTTAAAATTGCATGCATTGCATAAATCAAAAAGACTTAACATGGTTGTAATTTGGCCAAAGGAAAAGAGGAAAGGGGAGGAATGTATGGATATGGCAATTTGAGATCAATGAGAGGCATAATTATGCAGAATTTTTTTGATTTAGGCTCACCTCTTTTTCTTTTTCTCCCTTTCTTTTTCTGAATTTTCTTTATTTCTGCAAAATTATGCAGAAAATTTTTTTGGAGAGTGATTTTTTTTGGTTTTCCACTTCTTTAGCACTCTTTTTTCTTTTTCTTTTTCTTTTCTTTTCTTAACCATTGTCATGAGTTATCTTTTGCCTTTTTACCTCTCTTTTAGCTCATTCCCAAGAGTCAACACTTTGCCAATTTATTGTACATTTCCCCCACACTCGATTTTATAAGGAGGGTTAAGAAGAAGAAAGGTTAAATGTGAAGGCTCAAGGGCCTTAACAATGGTATTTTCATTGCATGATAAGCTAAAGGGAAAAAATGGCTCAAACAAAGAATGCCTTAATCATTTTCATGCATGCATGTCAAATGTAATCTCAAAGAGAATCTAAGCAAGTTCTAGAGCACAAAACCATGGAAGAATGATCACACAAGAAAGAAAAGGAATTTTACTAAGAATATTCAACAAAAGGCTTAAAAGCTCACAAGGGTGTTAATCTACCAAAATCAATCCATAAGCAATTCAAAACTTCACAATGCTAATCAAGTTCAAGCTCATCTATTTAAAATCAATCATAATGC
>JANHAO010029068.1:0-10452 GCA_026873985.1 Saraca asoca
TACCAGAAAGTTCATCAAGGGATAGTAATTCAGGACCAAGAGAGAAGTAGAAAGTCTAAAGATCTTTCTAATGTTGAACTAGAATCAAGGCTTGTGAAGTATAAGGATTTAGATAACAATACTTATTTAGCCTCAGGCTCTAGAAGGACTAAATAAAGTGTGGTTAAGTATGTGGAGTAGAAAAGATCAAGGTTAAAAATTAATGAAGAATTCTATCTAACTTCAGAAGAGCTAAGTTTCTCAAAACGTGATTTATCTTCAAAGTAGATTGAAAGGAAAGTTATTAAAGTACCCAAATGGAAGAATAGAGTACAAAAAGTGGTAACTAATGGTGGTAGTTTTGTTGTGGCCAAGGAGGCAAGTCTTATCATGCCCTCTCCAGAGTTATGAAGTGTCTACTGTGAAATTGTCAAGATATAAATAAAGCCTCAACAATTTGGGCTCTAAAAGCACTTATAAGGTCACATAAACATGATTATATATTTTTGTGTGAAACAAAGCATAAAAGTAAGGAAATTGCATATTCTATTTGGATGGAAAACTACTATTTTATTATGGCTGGTAGTAGAGGAGGTCTAGCCATTTTTTGGAAGATGGATTTGGACTTAGAGATAGTGAAAAGTACGAATCACTTAATTCATTATTGTATGAAAAAAAAGGGTGTAATTGCAAGATGATGTCTTACTAGTGTATACAGCTCATCTTATTATAGAGATAAACAGAAGTTATAAGATTAACTATATGAGTTAGAAGCTAATATAACTCAACCATAACTATTTATGGGTGATTTTAATGCTTTATTAAATTCTTATGATAAATCTTGAGGTCGTAATGTTGAAAATTTGAATGATGTTGCATTCATGGTTTTTATGAATCACATAGGGTGTATTGAGTAGGAGTTCTATAATATAAGGCATACGTGGGATAATGGTCATATTAGTTCTTAAATGATCCAAGAAAGGTTGGATCTAGTAGTGTGTAATGAGTTATGGAGAATCATTTTTCCTAAAGTAGCATATTTACATATTCCTTGTAGTATATTGGATCATTTTCACATTATGTTGGATACTTACGATAAAGATTTGAGTCATACACCTTTTCATTTTCTTTTTGCCTAGTTAAGGGATAAGTCTTGTAAAAAGATTATTGCAAAAGCATGGAATTCAAGCATTAAATTATGCACAAGCCTAAGGCTCATGAGAGTAGGTTAGGAGCACTGCGCAAAAAGAAGTTCTCCAACAATCATAGGAAGGAGCTCAGGAAGAAAGCCCAATTAGATAAGAACATCAACATACTCATTCAGCTCACTCTACCAACTCACAGCCAAGATTGAAGGTCCATCAAGTTCATGAGGAAGATGAAGGAGACCATCAGTAACTTGGGGGTTCACGTCAAGCTGAAGGCTCAAACAGGACCAATAAGAGACATGCCTCAGACCAAAACTCACTATGCCAGAAGTAGAAAAAGCATAAGACTTCAAATCACCACAAAAAGAGGAGGCAACCATCTCCTAGCCATCGATTTGAGATTCAAGATCACATGGTAGAGGAGCCACTTCGAAAGGTAAAGAAATTGGAACAACACCCTTGGGCTCAAGACCACTAAGATCATTACAACGGGAGGACCCCATTCACTAGAAAGATCAAGAAAAAGCCTCTCCCACATAGGTTCAAAGTTCCCATTATCCTGCTATACAATGGGGATAGTGATCTATATGACCACCTAAATGCATTCAACATATAGATAAATCTTCATACGACTAATCCTTTAGTCAAGTGTCATTTTTTTCCAGCCACTCTAAGGGACTTACCTTGAATATGGTTCAGAAATCTCAAAGCTCACAGTAATAATAGTTGGGAGGAATGCCAGAGGAGATTCATTAATCAGTACAAGGCACTAAGGAGGTAGCTCACACCACCTTGCCACCTCACAACAATCTTTTAGTGAAAGAACAAATCACTAAAGGACTACATTACCTGATTGAGACATGAGATCAGTAATGTAAGAAATCCCTCAGATGAGAGCATCTTAACAATGATCTCAATGGAACTCTGCAAAGATGGAAAGCTATGTGAGAGCATATACAAATCTCTGATAAGAAAGCATAGAGAATTCTATGAACAAGTTATCAAAGAGATCAGGTAGGAGGAAACCTTTTGCTTTAAGTCCAAAGATGAGATAAACAACTCTAACTAGAGAAAAAAGAGGAGCAATGCTAGGAACGACAAGGAGAGTCAAGAAGACAACCCCAAAAACCAAGTCGCAAAGAAGGCTAGAAACAAGAGATCTCAGCGTAAAAGTCGCCATGACAGCTACAGCATCCTATCGGATACTCCAGAAAGGATCTTCACAAAGGAGAAGGATGGGGAGGATTTTGGGAAGCCCAACCCTATAAGAACTCCTGATTAGTTTAAAAATATGAACAAGCATTGTGCTTATCATGATGAAATCAGGCACAATACTTCAGAATGTAGGGCACTCAAGGACATGATTAAGGACCTAATCAAGAGAAGTCGTTTAAAAGATTATGTGGTGTGACCTTCAGAATAGTGACCTTAGCAGTGTTAACAACTTCTACAGTAGCAACACCAACAAACTCCCAAGTAGGAAGATGCACCCTTGGTAAGAACTATATCTACCATTCATGATGGACCTTCTGTTATAGGTACCTCAAATAGGTCGTATGAACACTACTTGTGGGAAGTAAAACATGTCCTATTTATCAGACACAATGAATTTGTGAGTCCCACTAAGAAAGCAAGGATGACCTTAGATAGTATCACCTTTATAGATGAAGATGCATGCAGAGTACATTCCCCTTATAATAACGTACTAGTTATCTGAGCCAGAATTGGTGATTCCAGGGTATGAAGGATTATGATTGACATAGGCAGCTTGGTGAATGTAACGTACAAGAGATGTTTTGAATAGATAGGTTTAAGCATAGGTCAACTAGAGCTTTCTCCAAAGCCCCTTTATGGATTCACTGGAAATGCAACAACACCAATAGGGCAAATTAGGCTTACCATTACTCTTGGAGACTCGGGTCACCAGGTAACCATCCTAGTAGATCTTCTGATCATCAACTATCCCTTAGCATATAATGCAGTGCTAGGGTGACCTACAATTAATAACCTGAAAATGGTCACATCTACTAGGACACTTACCATTAAATTCCTAACCCCCAGCAGAGTTGGATGTGTATAAGGTGAGCAACACATAGCCCGATGCTGCTATGAGGATGAAGTCAAACTAGGAATAAGAGGGAAGAAGGTTGATATGATTTTAGGTGAAGAGCTTCAAGCATGGAGTGCTGCACATCTCCACCCATATTATCAATAAACTCGAGTTTTCTTATCTAACCCTGTAATATTGTTTTTAAATTTTTATGACTAATTACTAATTCCTGAATGAATTTTCAAACAGAATAGTGGAAGTGAGCTATCACCCTTCTAATCCAGAAGCAAGCACTTATAATATGGAAGCGAGCACTCGCCCCTTTACTCCAAAAAAGGCATTTAACTTGACGTATTTACAAAGACTTGGCATCACATGCAACTAACTGTTCGACACCACATGCAACCTATTCTCTAGCACCATATGTGACTTACTATTCGACACCGCATACAACCTACTCTTTGGCACTGCATGTGACCTACTATTTGGCACTACATGAGACCTACTCTTTGGCATCATATGTGACCCACTATTCGACACTGCATACGATCGACTCTTTGGCACCACAGGTTACCTACTATTTGGCATCGCATGCGACTTACTCTCTGGCACCGTATGCAACCTAATATCCGGTATCGCATACAACCTATCTTTGACACTACATGTGGCCTACTATTCAACACTGCATGCAACCTACTCTCTGGCACCGTATGCGACCTATTATTCGACACCACATATGATCTACTATTTGGCACCATATGCAACCTACTATTTAGCATTGCATGTGACCTATTCATTGTCAGCTGAGGTTCATAGCTAGCTAAGGCACATCAGTGCTCAGTTCATCGCCAATTAAGGCTCATAGCCAGCTGAGGCACATTGGTGCTCAAAAGACTGCCAGCTGAAGCACATCCATGCAACCTACTAGCCATTTGATTTAATAAATATACATTACTAGAAGCTAAAAAGCATTAATATGACTGACAAGGCATTTAACTTGATTAATATTTATTGAGTTATGATCTGTAGGGGTTTATCATGACATACTTGAAAAGTATAATAATAAAATTCATTAAAGATCTCGCTCAACGAGGAGAATATCTATATGAACGTTCAAAATACATAAACCTACAACTACCATGGCCTATGGGAAGGACTGGCTCCTAAAATCTGTGTCTTGGGCAGGAGGGTCCATATGCAAAGTGAGTTAATCACCAATGGTTTGATCATCAGCATTCTCCATGGCCTGCAAGCTACTTTCTATCAAGTTCCAAGCTGGAGAAGCTCCACCTGCTAGTTGTGAGCCCCTGTCGAGAAAAGGTACTCTCACGTCCTCCTCAAAACCCTTAATGAACTCAAGAACATTCCCACTAAAAAAAGAAAAATCCATCTTTAGATGCTCCCCCCATAAGGTGAATAAAAAGTTAGTGATAGCCTTAGACACTGCCTCCTCTTTAACTCTTGAGATTAGTGTAGCAGTCTCTACTTTAACTTAAGCAACCTTCTCTTCTACCAATACAACTGCATTCTTGGCCTGAGCAACCTCATTCTTGGCCACTTCATATTTCCTTTCGGAAGCCTTAGCTCACTGCATTGTCACATCCAATTCACGCTTTACCATTGTTAGCTCATCAATAACTTTATGAAGACTAGATGTAACAGCCTTGCGATTTGCCACCTCATGACACAAAGCTTCCTTGGCTCCCTTCCTAGCGATTTTGGTGTCTCTGACTTTCTCTTTTAGTTCTAACACCTCAGCAGTCGTAGCATCCAGGTCACCCTCAAGCTTTTTCTTTCTCTCATCCCAAGCTCAGAATGCATTCTTCTACTTTATTATTGACAACATGCTCTAAAAAGAATAAACAAGTTAGATTACAAAAGGCAATAGAACCAAGTTGAAAGAACTTTACTTACTAGTAGGTTATGGTGAGCTACATAGCCCATTAATCCTTTCCCTAAAAACTACTCTGACTCCAACATTTTGACCCTACTACAAGGCCGCAAGATCGGCTTAACATTCTCCCAAAAGAAGTTGAAGTACTCCTCCATCTTCAAGCCAAGATTAGAAGGTCACTCCTCAGCCCCAACCTCAAGTATCACCTCCAAAGCGACAACAACCTACTTCCCCTACCTATTTTTTATTTTTTGGTAGAGGGATCAAATAGGGACATAACCTTCTTGACCATCTCAACCACCTCAGGATACGAGCTAGAAACTAGCATTTGAGAAGACATTATGGTCAAAGAAAATGAAGCTGCAGCAGTAGAGGCTGTAATGGCAATAAGGGCCAATGAAGTGGTGGTAGCAACAACAGACTAGGTAGAATGGGGGGTCTGTGATGCTTGGAGGTTTAGCTTCAATATGTTTTTATGCTCTCCAAAATTTTCTGGACCAATGTCCCTAATCCCACGAGCTCGAAAGCTCAACGTTTAAAGCTGGAGCAAGCTTATGCGAACAAAAAAGGTCTTCGTCAAACTTGAGATCATTCTTTAAATCGTTCATAATGACAAACTAGTTCAGCACCTTAACTTCTTCAGCCTCTAATGATGGCATCTCCTTGCCAGCTCTGTCTATGAAATGAAATAGAACACTAAAATCAAAGAATAAGACAAATTCATACAAGCTTGCATGTTCTCAACTCACTTACCAGGAGTAAAGACAAAACCAAAACTGTGAAGATCACATAAAGATGGACATGAAATATGAACCAATGAGTTTTATAATGCCTCATATTGGACTTGCCCTTAGCATCACCTTGAGGCAAGATCCTTTTGAACTTGGACTACTGAGCTGTCAAGAAATAAATCCCATCATCCTGGCCCACACTTTTAATATTAAAAAGATAGCAAAGGACCCTTATTAAAGGAGGAGGGAGATTATTCCTAAGGTACAAAAGGGCAAGGGAGGTAAGTTAAGAATATAAGCTCAGTGTGAGCTGAAAAGGGGAAAGATATAATTTATTCAATAGCTCCACAAGATAGGGGTGGATTGGGAACCTAAGCCTAACAATGAGATGTTGGGTACTAATGGCAACAAACCCCTTAGGAGGATGGGCTGCGTGATCATTGAGTGAAAGTGCCAAAACATGACAACCCTTTAGGAAATAGAATGTTTCAACTATTCTCCTAAGATCATCAAGTTTAATGATTGAAGGGTGGTGCATGAACATCATATAGTCTAAGGACCTTTGACTCTCAGTGTCCTACTGGCCCTCAGTAAGATCAAGATGAGTAACAACCCTCTCAGCGACCTCACCACTTCCAGAGGTCGCTTCATCTATAGAACGCATCAACTCCCTACTTTGGGCTAGGGATTCAGAATCCTCATCACTTCCTATTTGGTAACCATGGCGTTTATGACCTACCATCTACACAAAAGAAGGAATAATTAGGTCGCTGAAAGCAGACCTTACCTACAAGCTAAAGATAACAAAGTTTCCTATAACAGGCCACACGCGCCTCAGATCACCATATCTAAAACTTGAACTATTGCATGGGGGGCTTGACTAACAAACCTATCAAGTTGCAATAACCACGAAAATAGAAAAAAGGCTAAACTCAATAATCTACAACCTACAGGCACTTTATCAGGTAGACAATACACCAGTTTCAAAAATAGTAACAAGCCCATAAATGAACACACTACAGAACCAATCAATAGGGAAAAATCTCCTAACGACTAATGAATGTACATTACCAAACTAAGCCACCAGATATCAAAAACTCACAAAGCAAAACATTCATAAAAAGCATAAGCTTAGAACCAAGATTGTATTTAGAAAACTTACTGAATCAGTAGAATGAGATGGGTCTTGAGAAGAGAATCCAGAAAAAGGGGGATGACAAGCATGAATTAATCTCCAGTGAACTGAACCCCAAAGGTAACTATTGCAAAAGTAAAAAGGATGGAAAGTACCGATAACTAGGTGAGAGCTTGAAAAATAAGAAAAACTGAAGTGCAAATTTTCAAAAATGACAAATGAAAGGGAATGAAGGGTTTTCTCACCTTATAACACAACCCACCACATCGTTAGATTAGAAGAATGATCAACCATCCTTGATCTAACGGTCTAACAAAAAATAGGGCTTTGTTGCTACTACACTGACAGTTTCAAAAAGGCACATGCATTTAATGCGATAATGATGATACTGACAAACAAAATGATGCAATAGAAACTGATTGCAGCCTTCGGCTTTTACTAGTGAACTTTAACTCCCAGTCTACAAATCACACTAAGAGATGGGGGTTAATGTTGTGGGTAATATTTGGTATCGCATAAAATAGGCTGGTAAAAGCCCAATAGACAGATTCAACTGACAGAGACCTAGCTGAGGCCACTGGACCAAGACATCAGGTCGCTAAAAATAAGCTAAGGTCACTAGTCAACACAGGTCAAAGTAACAACCTAAGGTTGAGAGAACAAGGCCTAACTCGTAGCAATCATCCTCAACCATCGGGAAAGTTCATCCAGTCTCCTATTCTGGTGGAGTCTATTATAACTATTAATCTTGATCTACTATATAATCATAATCAAGTCAGATGCTTATCTACTATGGATTTATATTCAAACTATAACTCCCTAACTATTATATAAAGGGATGAAATCATTGTACAGAATACATATAATCATTAGATACGATACACTTAGCAAAGAGTAATAAAAGCTATGGACATAAGGGTCAAACTAACTTTAGCCGAACCACATTAACAAATTTTGGTGTCTCCCTGCTCTTCCTCTCTCTCTCTCTCTCTCTTTTCACATTCATTCTGTAGCTTAGGGTTTAGAACTTGGGTTAACCAGATTTTACCGTCAATAGGAACTAACTAGCAAATTTGTTCATTATTCAAATCAACATCACTAACATATGGTGACGGGTGACATAAGTTATTGATAAACATGCTGTAATTTGACCATAATTACTGTTATATCATTTCTATGTGAGATTGATAAATAGTTTTATTAAATGGGTAGAGAATTTATTTCAAATAGAGTTACATTTCATCACAATTTAATGAAACATATGTTTGAGCCATATAATACTCTCGATCACACAAGTACTATGATTTAGACTCTCCAATAAGATGCCTAGGATAGCCAAAAATACAACAAGCATCATAAATTTCATCAACCCTACCACCATCGTCATCATTTATACAGATTCTTGTCCATATGGAGTGAACATGTGGTTCAAAGTATTGTGAATAGAATGTGAAGGTCTCCTCAATGATGTAATCTTCACATATAAAGCCCTTTAATCGAGCTTTGTTTTTTACTTTCCTTTTTTAATGTGTGCAGGAACCTAGATAACAAAGAAGGGAAAACATGAGAGATATCACTAAGTATTGGATACTTTTAATGTTCTATGAAATATGTAAGCACTTCTTATGTAATTTATGTTTACATGTCAAAAAGATACATCCAATGATATTAAACATGGCTACCAACCTAGGCTTCATATGGTAAATGTATTAGAAGATGCTCCATTGAATTAAAGAAGATAAGATTCACTTTAATTTGCATATAATGACATAGATCTTATGGTCGATTTGCAACAACTGATCCTCCTATAATGATCTTAAACATAAATCTTTGAAGAATTGACTTAACTCAATTACTACATTCCAAATGGTATTCAATAAAGTTCTGAAGGCAACTAGCATCAATAGTTTCATAAATACATGGCAATCATGACTCTTCATCCTAAACAATTTACCTTCTCTCATGTCCACACATCTTGACAAGTTTGAAGCATATTTGTTAGCAGATTTCAACTATCTAACACATTTACACATTGCTCGTTTTTGTTCTATATTAAGTGAGTATTGTGCCTTTAGTTTAATCCTCTTTCTATTACATCTGTCCACCAATTACATTTCCTTATGTCTACACAACTCTTTGACATCCATTCTTGCTTTTGCATTGTCTTTCATTTTACCCTTAACATCCATTACAATGTTGAATATATTGTTAACTACATCCTTTTCAATGTGCATTACATCCAAATTATGATGAATTAAAGTTGTTTTCCCATAGAGTATATCCCAAAAGATGCTCTATTTAGTCCAATTGTGGTACATACCATAACCCTCTATTTGTATTATCTATAACCCTTGAAATATTTGTGACTCTTTCCCAAATTTGTTCACCAATCAATCTATGAGGCAAAGTTAATTTTTCCACCTTTTTTTTTCTGAAAGCATATTTATTCCTTCTATATTGAAGGGACATTAGCAGTCAAAGAAAGAAGTCTTCCAACCATACTTCAATATGAAGGCCTTAGAGTTTTCCATGCAAATAAGGCATAATAACTTATCATGTTGTAATATTCTCCTAGGATTAACATGACTGGATTCAACCACAAGTTTGAAATGGTGACTAATTGACCACCGACATGATCTCTGAGGGTGGACCAACTGGTTAACTAGGTATTAAAGGGCAATCGACTAATCAATGTCAAGTCAGACAAAACTTGACACACAAAATGTGAGGTTTCAAAATCCCAGTATAGTTAGGAGTTGACCAAAGCTAAAATCGTGATGGGAAAGAGTCCTAATGCAGCCTCTAATCCAAAACCCCAAATTTGAGGTAAAATGACCAAATCAAATGCATTTTTATTCCCGTTTTTCTCATATATATTTTATTGTAAAATTAATCAGTTAAATTGTCCAGATCAGGATGTTCACCACTAGGCACTTAGGCCTAAGACTAAATGCCATGTTTCTATTAGAGATAAACTTTTGCATTGAAAGCCTTAGGAAATTTATATGATCAGATGAGTGGAATTCTACCTTTCTAGTTCCCTTTTCATATTGCTAAATTTATTTTAGATGTTATGAATTCAGAATGTGACTGAGGACCTTATTTTATTAAATTAGGCCTAAATAAATGTAAAAATGATGATGATTTATTGTTGGACCTGTAAAGGTCAAAGATTATTGATTGAACCAGGAAGAGACCTGGAATGTAAATTTTTATGAATTTAGAAATATGCTAGAATGTATATAAGGACTATAGATACAAGATAGAACTTAATAATTGTTTTCCTACATGACTATGGGATTGATTGATTAAATGTATGCATGCAATGGGACATGGTATGGAAAAATTAGTAGTGGATACAAGTTGTGAATTAATTTAAGGATCACAATTTTACATATGTATATGAGCATAAAATGTTCAGAACCCATGGATTTCAAGAACGCATTAAAAGTTAGTTTTATGTTTATAAGATTGCATTTCTTCAAAATTATTATGACTCAAGTTTTCCAAAGTCC